>LUCH01000568.1:9808-33172 GCA_013368495.1 Paragonimus heterotremus | reverse complement strand
TAATTTCAGCGCTTTATGAGTAGCCCATTCGCAGCTGACGGAGGGTGCACCCGAAAAAACGACCATTACTCCTTACCTGCCTTCGGTTTGTTTGTGAGCTTTATTCATGACCGACATCAACTTTTTTTCTACCAATGGTTTTCATCATGCACTTCATGTGTTTATGTCTGATGATGGCATACACCGATATAATGTATGAAGGAAAACGTGGATCCAAGCAACAGAGTTTGCTTCCTAACTGTGTGACATTATTGCTTCAACAGTGTTCACAAGCTAAAGTTATATCTAATCAGAGGTAGTAAGATATCTGCACCAAATTTTGTCCTGAGGAAGGCCACCCGAGATGGTTGAAACGTAGAGTATTACAACTTGGTCATAACGTTGTGTTATTCTCAATCCATTTACTAATCAGAGGTACTTGGGGTTTATTCCTGTGGCTTAACGAAATTCCAACAATTCTCAAGAACAACAGATTGCGTTCGTATAATGCAGTTTTCTGCAAAATAACAAAGTTTACTCTAGGTGTGATGAAATTTCCAATTTCTTCACATGTGTCAGTTTATAACCCCTGTCTAAGTACTGATGAGATATCTTCAATGGCCAGTTGGCTAACAGTCTTACAATTCTAAGATTTCACTGAAGATGACTCACAAGAAAAGCAATGGCGTTCACTGCTCATGTGGTCGAGCGTGAAGCAGATCAGATTTCTTCCTGAAAACTGCTGGTCAAAACGTCTGTATGAAAAAAACCGACTGATCTCTGAGTACTGTCTGGTATTTACCAGTAAGATTTATTTTATCGGTTGCTTATTGCTGTATCTCTTGTTAACACATTTTACTCATGTTTTCGTCGTATGCAAATTTTGGAATTCTGGGAGGACCGATTTTCACAACCGCCCATGGTTTATTTCCTGTGATCATGCGGTAGGCAAACAGTTCACGCCAACTTTGAGATGACCATTCAGGTCGACACACAGTCAAGCTACCTAAGGTAATACGACGGCCATTAAACTACTGTCATTATTGCACAAAGTCAGATGGGCTGGTGAAGCCTGTTTAAGTATTTTCGTATGAAATTTCACAGTTTACATGAATGCACCAAAGCTTGAGCTCGCCATACGCGTTTCTGGCAATCAACGCAAAACGCAAAGAAACGCTAAATAACTATCCTCCTACACTCTCAATACTTAGCGTAGAGCTATTTTTAGTCAGAAACGAGTCACCGAAAATGTTTAAAAAAAACGACGGCTGTTAAAGAAAACTGAGCAGAACACGTTGAATTACCCTATGAAAAACAATGAGCTGTCTTTCTTCTAATAGAAGAGGTATCATGCGTTGATAATTAGAATGATGACAGCATGCGATTCTGCTGAATCACAAAAATTACGATGAACGATATTCTACCTTATATTCTCGTAAATCAGTTTAAGATATGTTAGGAATTGTGCAATTACACGCAAGTAATTGATCTTTCAGTTAGAATAGCAACCTTACATTCAATTCGATATCACGAAAACTTATGAAAAAAAGACGGATGTAAGCAATTATGGATGGCGTTCCGTTGTTCTAAAGTGAAATCCGACTGGAATATCTATGAGAATGCGACAGCTGCGATCAATTTTGGATAATGTTCAGCTTGAATTTGATCGAATCCCCGACTACTCAGCAATAGTCTAAAATATCGTTTAGCAGGTTTAATTAGATCGGAGATTTCGACCTGTCTAGGAAGTCCTAGTAGCGAGGTTATCGACTGGAGTTAACAGACATTAACTGTGTCTGTTTTCAAAACTATCCGGCAAACTGATCATCACTCACAAGCGAACTTGTTGGAGCGTTACAATATGATAATTGGGACGTGCCTAGTGTGAGATCACCATCACATTGGTCAACACGGTTGTGTCATAGAGGCGTGGTCGGATTTTTATTGGTAGTCGTGGCAGGGATATGCATAACTGACGAGTTTTGATGAGAGCGAAACTGGAGTCTAGTGCTTTCTATCGGAACAGGCCGACTGGGATGTCTACGGGAATGCGACATATGCGATCAATTGTGGGTGATGTTCAACTTGGAATTACAATCTTCTGCTAGTCATAAGTAATTAGTAAGTAGAACTCAATAAGTTAATGGTTTCTGAGGGTTCGGTTTGGAGAGTAGTTCCAGTTGTGAGGTCATCGTTTGGGCTAAAAAGGGTAATTGCTGTGTATCCTCTGCAGGAGAAGTGGTAGTCGAGGCATTACCCGATAACGATTTTGACTGAGCATTTGCTTGTAAGAATTCAGTCATACCCAATTTGAGACCACCGATGCAATGATCAGGTCGTTTGCTGGGTTTTCACTTCTGACCATGATAAGAGTGTGTTCTATTGACAAGCCTAAAAAAAGCGGAATTGTAGCATAATAATTCTTTTCAAAAGGCCCGACTGAAAATCCTATGGAATGCAGCAACTGACATCAGCTGTAAATGATGTTTACTTTTCATAGGTAAGATATCCATTGGATGCTGAATAACTTTCAGATACCTCTGAATTTCTTTTAACGTTGTGTGACATACTTTGACGCTAAACAGAATCTTGAAGACGGCAGCTAAATCTAATTGATGTCAACCGTGATTCTCTGTATAAAAGTGGAATTTTGCGATTTGTTCAGTCGGCGTGCCGTGGGTTTGTCTACGTTTGAATGAACTGTACAAAATCGGTCAGGCATTTGAAAATTTTCTGTGTTTAAGTCTCGCAGTCACTCTTATTCGCTTACTTCGCGATACTGAGTGCAAGTGAACCAAAGCCTGATTTACAACCAGTCATTAAGTGCGTGTAGCTTGCACTAAAAAATGTGTGTTGGAAACCAGAATACGGTTGATGCGGAGAATGTGTTACATACAAGCGCACAAACTGAAACAGTTCGGCCACATGCAATACACGGTGCTACATGTGTCTGACAAATTTACAAGTATTCTCTTGTCGGAACATTATCACTGTGGCACCATAATTGAGGTTAATGTCCTGTGCGTCTTATTTAAAACAATGTTTCCGTTTTGCCATAGGCAACGCACGAAAATTTATTCTGATTATAAACTTATTTTGAATAGACAAAATTGTGAATATAGTGCTCACAACGGTAATTGTGTACATAAGCAACCTGGAGAACGAGAACAGTAAATTTGAAAGAAAATGTGTTATTCATGACAGGAGTTACCTATATGAAAAACACGACATATTGTGCAAAATATCGTTGAGGTTAGAACCGAAAATACACAATGTTAGAGAGATTTACGTGGATGTTGGCAAACTAAATATCTGGACGACATATTATCTGTAAGAAACAGTTGAATTTTCCGAAAAAACTTTTGAAAGTTTTAATATACGTTGATTGACTCACGAGTAGAAAAAGTAACTAATCCTACGTTCAGTCGAACACTACAAGTACATGTGAGTTACAACTATTGTTAGGGCCCACGCGACCTGACATCGAAGGGAATCGGTAGGAGGCACAGGAACTACCGAACACGTATCTGGTACACGTTTCGTCAGTCAAAACTGCAGAATTGCATCGGAGTTTACATGGCATATGGATAAAAACTTCACCTTTAGATGACGTTCAATACTGGGGTAAAAAAGGTGCCAGCAGATGATCGCTAGCGCTTACAGGATGGTCAGTAACGTTCACGAAATATTGATTGGTCCTGCCATCAAGCGCTTCGGTGTATTTATGAGTTCGTATTAAAAGCTATTTGGCTTTCTTGTGCAGTAGTTCAGAAACAAATGCACGCGAACTTTAAAGGCTGTAGTTTTAGTCAATTTTGAGCGGACTCCTTTCAAGAAGCCATTTTTGGGTTGCAATTAACTTACTGAATATATTCTGGGTCAGAATTTGAAGGATTTTCTGAGAACCTAAGTAAAATGGACTGGTTAGCACGAGTTTGTGAAATTGTTCCGGATTCCTCAAGAAATGCATGCTATTTGAGCGTCTTGGTCGTAACGTCAACGTACAAGCAGCATCAAATTGCCACGCATAAGCCATTATTATCAGCTTCTATCCTACTGGCGTAAATTTCACAACGGACCTCCTACTTGACACCAAGAAGGAACGTAAATATAGCAAGTGATTTCACATATAACATCGGGAAATAAGAAAGATCAAGTTGCGCCATGACAACTCTAGTTTTGACTCATGATGCAATATGACTCATATTGTTGGGTTCAGCAAATAGAACACTTGGGCTACTCATGACCAAAAGTGAGTAAGTCGATACTTTTCATAACCGATTCATTCTGAACGGCCGCAGACTTGTTTCCTTCTTTTGTATAACGCGTCTCAATAATCCTGCGTGATTCCACAACTAACTGACCTCTGTATTTTATTGATTGGTCGGTTGATTTGTGTAGAAACAGTAATCGATTCCGTCCCAAGTCTGGGTAAGTGTGATGAATGCATATGCCCGGAGTGTGCTGGACTGCTTTCCTGCTGTAGCCCAAGGCAAACGATTCTCACTAGAGCGACTGCTGTCAAGCGATACTGTAAGTGACGCTGTCCTCCGCAGTTATAATTGCACTGAAAACATAACGTAGCAATGTAGACATACCGTGCCTACCTCGCTCCTTAACGATGAGTTTTTCGGTTTGTGCAAAAAGAACCCGTCGTGCGTAAGAAGTAGGCTGTGCTTCTTAGACCGTCTGATTCTCTGCTTATATCTAAACACTTACGTTGACCGTGTGATTGCAATCAACTACCGCTTTATCCTTTGCGTGATACTTCAACATAATAGAGGAGCTTAGTCGCAAGTCCCGTTCCCTACATACTCTCTGTACCTGATGAAACTATTCCGCTTATCTGAGTGACAGTACCTCAGTCAGCACGCAGTATTCCAGTGGGGGTATAGACAAGAATAGAGATAACATGCAGCTTTTTCGTCCTATTTTTCAAGCTATGAATTATGAGATTACTTGTCGCCGTTTAAATAAAACATGTATATTGAACATATGGTATGTTACCACGAAGCAATATAGAAGGGATTTAAACAGATGTGCAATGTTTACTCACTGTTGCATCCGTCAGTCAACAAACAAGCAAGATGAGAATCAGTTAGACGTGACTGTTTGCCGATGCACCTTCCGGAAACTTCAAGTACAAGAGTAATTTATCACATGATCAAAATGCCTAGTTTGATATATTCCTGAAAAGCATTCACTATTTCTCTAATAAACCGAACAGTATCTACGTAGATCGGTGAACTGAGATAAAACCCTATGGTCGTACATGAAGCTACGGTTGCGACATCAGACGGTAGTGACTGGTTAGTTGTGTATGTACGTTATAGAAGACGATGTTTATCTAGATTACTTATTCGTGAGTACGCCAACTAATATGGTTGCATACCGCAGTAAACAAACTGTCCATGTTTATCCAAAAGTCCTCCTGACGAATTTGAATTCAATGCTTATTCTAAAGAACATTTTTTTGTAAAGCAGTCTCCCCAATGCTGTGGCGCAGCGCATTGCGTACAAACGTTATCCTCACTCGGAACTTATTACTGATCTTATTCTTGTACGTATTTGTCTAAATGCAAACAGTAGTTGCACATCCCAGCTAATAGCTGTTTTCCCCCAGATTACGGACAGGCATGACATTTGGATGGTTCACCAGCAAACTAGCAACTATGTCACGGATACTGGACAGTTTGCAATAGTAAGATGTATTTGTGGTCAAACTCAATTAACACCCTGAACGGACATTGGGATTTCAACGTGCGATTGACTACGTACGGTTGGCGCATCTGATCGTATTTGATTAAGCAAATGAAGAGATACTGTGGAGAACATCACTACTAGATTTATCGTATTACGTGCTCCAATTGTGCTCAAAATTAATTTACATTTGTCGGAAGAAGTTCAAATGTAAACCAACTGGAAAAACGTGTGAAATGTGAACTCCTTTCAGGATACGGAACGTCGGTAGGATTTTGAAGATATTACCGATGAGTTAGTTTTATGAGAGTGAATAGAATCTATGGTATCATATGGGCTGCTAAGTAAAATACCTCACTTGGCACAGAGAGAAGTGGTTTTTTAGCTACTCGACTAGCTTACAGGAAATTGTAAAGCAAACAAGATTGAATGATACACAACTTTGGGTTATTTAAAAAGTGCGATAACGTATATGGGAGATATCAGTACTTAGGGTGAAGTTGACCACTGGAATGATTAACGTCAGTCTTATACGTTTCACATGCAGCAGCTGGTCGGCATTCTGCTTGCTGGGTGTTAATCAAGATTTGCTCTGTTGACAGCAATTTGTTCGTATGTTTTGACTAACTACGTTTTTTCAGTGAGATTCTTCTACACATCCGGTTTAACTACACTGCCAACTTCCGATTGACACATTTACCGACATACTAGCGAAATATCCGTCCACTCGTTCACTCGTTAAACGATGCTGCGTTAACAACATGAAACAGCAAATAACAAAAGCGATGTTATAAGAAAGCCGAACCAAAACAAAACAGCGGAAAAGCAAACACACTAGATCCCGCAACGAATGACAAGGCGACTGTGTTGTTGCAGTGGACAATAAATCCAAACCACGGTAACCATACACATGTGTTGTTAATACTTACTATATCAGAAAGAAGTGCTGTTTTTTATTCCCATACAATGTGCACTTAACTACCACAACGTCGGTTAAGTTTCACATGAAAATGACTTAGGTGAATGTGCGCTAGTTCTGTTTACACTAAAGCTGATTAGTGAAGTATGGGACTGTACCATTAGTGTTCGGGATTTCTTCATCTTTTCTTCTGTGATTGGGGGGCTGAAGGTGATCCACTTAGGGGATCGACTGTCATCTTTCTGTTGTGCTTCGATGTTCCGTTTTACGATGTACTACCTTACTGGAACCAGTCCTGAGGAAAGCTGACAGTCAAATCCAAGACTTGTTTCTGGAACAGATGGCTCACTTCAGCTGAGCGATAATCTCGAATTGAAATAGTCAATCATCACGAGATAAGGACGGATAATAGTGTTTTCGGTATTCACTTCAGACACATCTGAGCCCACAGGATTAATAAATGGATCACTCAGCTAACGGCACAAAAGAAGATGAGATAGTTACATCACGTTGTCAGACATGTCAACAGGGAAACCGTAAAAAAACGTCCATTGGGTAGTCAAAGTTTGGGCATGTTCTGAAAGGCACGTTTGCTATTTGCCCGTCCTCTTTGAGCTGACCAATGTTCTCAAACCGCTATAGTCGGAGGCTTCTGGAAAAAATTGTGTCGTTAAACATGATTATTGTTCAGAAAACTGATTGGTTAGTTGACAACAAGGCTGCCAGCGCAGACACTTCATATGCAGCCTCCTTCTTAGGCCTATGCTTTCACGTTGATGTTTAGATGACCGAATATTCAAAATCAGTTTTGTTAAGCCAAACGGAAAATGATCGAAAAAACCTAGATGAATCAGGCAGTGATATATGAGTGGACGACCGAATGCATTTTTCCGATTAAAACGTTTTATTTATTGGCTATGTAAACTCAGGCCTGATTCGAAATACCATGGGCAAAACTATTTTTGGACAGGTTTTCCTACTAGTGATGTAGTCTTGAGTAATCCTCACTTCACCAGTCGCTTCAGGAAAGGTATCTCTTAGTCATAAATTAATAACCCCTATGTTAGTTCTACATGAAAACTGACACTTGTGTTAAGTTTCGTACACTTCCTGGAGTGGCGAAGTGAATATCCACCAGTAAGGATCCAAATGGTACGTCTTTCCAGTATTTAACAAATTGGGTAAACCATATACTAGGGATGCCAACTACTGAAATGTCACTTTGGGAACTTCTGATTCATGCTACACCTGCCTAATGCAAAGTGCGCAATGGACGAATGTTGATTTGTTTCAATGAACTGGCGACACTTGTTAGTGTTCCGGTCATTGAAGGTCCGGTTCATCTTCCAAGTATTGTGGCATACGTAATCTTTGGTTGGAAATGTATTAATAGGTATCAAACATCAGGTACATTGGTATGCATAATGAAATTGGTTACTGTATAAATACCGTTAGTGAAGCAGCAGCAGCAGTGAAACCGTACTCTAAATATCGGCTGGTTTTCAATCTCGTTTTCTGTTATAAGCAACGCGCAATCAAATCGATGGTGCTAATTTGCATTTGGCAAAATGCTGATTTTATTAGATTCTACCCCTCATAACTAAAAAAGACCGTGATGAGGTCTGTGGTAACAATCACTGTCGAACAGCTGTACAGACAAAGAATATTGCTGTGTTTAAATACATCATTTGCAAAGGATCTTTTTATGGATAAATCAAAGCAAATTTTGCATTATGAACGTTTGGTTTGTTATGCAGTAACGTAAGAATAATGAGATTACACAATAATTATATCGCGCGATAGTCCTATCCATGATATTCACTGTTTCACTGTACAAACATAGGTCTGCTTCCTGCCACAACCTATCGCTTGGTAATGTATGGAAAGAATAGAATCGGCACTAGTCCCAAGTCGGAAGAAATAACCGTTGAAACAAGTGGTAAGTCTCAAGGTACCAGTTTGTTTCTCTAATCCCATAAGACGACTATATATTATGAACAGCTGTTCGTCATTCATAGTACAAATTTTGTCCAGGCGTCAACCCGGTTATTAAGAGATATTCGATAAAAATGGAATAACGTGTAACTTTTTTTCCGGCATACCATCGGTTTGACCATTGCACGTCGCTATCTTACGTGTATGTGTTACACTTAAGTTTGTACACATTTGATAAAATGATCAAGTACTTTGTTCTATTGGCGAAGGTTTTAGGTCCGGCCTGCTACGAATTCGGGTACTCACGAATGCTGAGCCCGCTCACAAATAATCAATGTAGCAGCACAAGATGAAAGTGCACATGCTCTGAGTCCGACGTTAATGCCTAGTCACCGAGGAAAGCAATAAGGTGTAACCAAAAGCTTCTTATTGCTCATGCTGCCGACCAAAACTAAACTTCTATCCCGTTTGTTGATAGAAACAGCCGATTTCGTTGAATTCAAGGCCAGCCAAGTTGCCTCTGAAAGGTGCCTGGTTCACCCAAACGAGCTCTGACAGTAATGACTGAGCAGGTTACTCGTACTTTATTGAAATCGGATCAGCTGATTAAAGAACATTTGGGGAATTCTCATATTTGCAATTGAGAACGTTATTAAACATACCTAGCGTGAAGATACTACTATTTTAGTGATGCGATATGTCCCCTAACACGATAGTGCACTCAAGAATAATATTAGCGCAAAACAGTGTGAAGTCTGAGGTAAACAAATGTTTCACATAAAGTACTCCTTCCTTCGTCATCCATTTCTTTGCAATGACCTGTTGCATATTTAAAAAGGCAATCATTCCAGGCATCACTATATCAACATAGGAAACATCATGTCCCACTCATGTCAGTGAGCACAGTGTTACTTCGTCAAACAGCCATATCGTCGAACTTGTGAAATATTCTATATAAATTGTCCGACCACTGCTTTCGTTTATTTGGCGATCTTGGCGGAAATCAAATCGGTGATTATCTTCTTTGCCGAGAATTCCTGTCGTGTTTCTTCCATATCCACTACTTAATGTGTACCAGCAAATTATTCAAATGTATTTTACCTGAGGTTTCTAATGTGCTTCAAATATTTCTATTTCGGGAATAGGGTGTAAAATTTGTGTAGAAAGTGTTATTTCTATTAATTTGTCGATGATTAGCTATCTCCAACAGCTATTTGAGGAAGGCCACCTCGAATTAAACAGGTGTGTCCTCCTGTTAGTAAACAAGAACGTAAACACAATGTGGTTATCTACCTGTTTGTCTCGCGATGGTCACTCCCAACGATGGATATAGCACTCAGTGGGTGCGTCGTGAATAAAATGAATATCATGGTGGAATTTGACATCTTGTAGTTTTCTGAAAAGAATTCCGAAATCTATAGATCATTAGGATTGAAATAACATCTTGCCTGGAAGCTATGTATAGTAATTGGTGTATTTCATTAAATCAGTACATTTTCGACAACAACGGTGGGTGACTCACGAGGCTTCTCTGATATACTTCAGGTGATGATAAATTTGTGTCCTTATAACTGGCTATTTTTACAAAAACGTTTGCAAATTGGACAAGCCATCCAAAATGAGTAAACTGTTCAGCCGCTTCCTTAAAAAGCTCTTCAGCTGATTCGAATATAACATCGCTAAGACGGTTTAGGAACGACAGTGCGATCATCTATCTTGTGAAGTCAATGAAGTGGCAGTCACCAGGTTAGGACGAGTGTATAGATTGATGATAAAAAGCCATCAAGAACAAAATCTTCGTATTGAACTTAAGTTAGGAAGTGCCTGACGCAGCAGCGTTTAGGATTGTCGTTAAAACAACCGAATAGCAGTAATGTTTAAGTCATATTCATTAGTCCATAAAGGCATATGTGACATTAAAATGTACATATACGAATAGTCTGTGTAATTACTTATGTTGTTGAAAGAAACGTAGTCAGCAGGTGTTGGCATCAGTTGACTAGTGAGTCATCAGTATGATGTTGATGACATTCTTTCTCGACTCAGTATACTTCTACGGGTAAAATTGCTCCTCAGGATTGATTTCTCAAAAGGCGTCACTTTTCAAACGGTTTGACAGATCCGATAAACTTTAGATAGAACCGAATTTTGAAAATTCAGGAGCCCGGAAATTTCCGAGCTCCTGGTGTGGCTTTCCTGTTCAGCTGGTAGAACGCTTGCCGCGTTTGGGCGTGCTTTTTCTGTCGCGTGTTCGAATCCAGCCGGATCCCCGACTTTTCACAGTTGGATCTAATCTAAATCATTAAATCTACCGAACCACTTAATATTAAGACGATAAACGTCAGACTGTTAATGAACCAGTCCACATTGACTTTCCACGTATTATTTTGCAGAAGAACTCAAAGTTAAAACAGTTGTGTCGCTCAACAAAATGTTGTCTACCTGTCTGGACACTTTATCCTCTTACTCGCCTCTGTATGTTTTATCCGAGGCTTTTAAATACGCCAAACTTATCGTCAGTATTTCGTATTATTCTACGTTAACGTTGCTACAGAGTACGTCCTGTTTTGTAGACGATCAATATGATACAAGGTAAATTTTGTCTCATTGATAAGTCTTTTCAGCTCTGAGCTATATAAAATTAACCTTTCGCGTTTGTAACACCAAGTGCCTTAATGGTTCAGTCTCCCGCTAATCGGTCAACGCCACATAGATATTTCGCGAGTTTGATTTGTATCCTACAAACCATGAAAGTATTCTCCAACCCGCGTTTGTAGAATATCTGGCTACTACCTCAAGTCAGAATCTTTTGGTCAGTCACTTCTAGCTTGAGGCATAATTTGTGAAATGACAATACTATCTTTTCTAGGAATATATATATATATATATACAACTCATCCCAGTGTGTCCGCTTTTTGTTACATTGCTTCGATACACCTAACGTTTTGTTCATAATGTTTGTTTATGCACTGTTGTGGAGATTACTTAGGTAATTTGCCAGCCGTAATTTTTATCTCCCACTACCATGATCCAATTTTTGAGTTCCACACACCACATTAATGTGCATACTCTTTCTGGTAATATTCTTTCTTATCTCCTCATTTTCTTTTCCAGAAATATAGTAATAAATTCCTACTTGCGTTGTTCATCAGAAATATTGTTTTCGTATCTGCGACTTTCTTTAAACGTTCAGCCATCCCGTTGTTTTCACCTGCATTGGCTCGTCGTACTTCTCCCGACTTCATTTTTAATGCTTGTCCTAACATATTTTGGTACTACGATTATACACCCTACGAACATCCATCCTTCAGCTGTGTAGGGTTTACTTGAAATGAGTTGCTAGCTATTTTGTTCAACACCGCGAAATTACACACTGCCGGGAATTACTGAAGGATATTTAAGTGTATTAAGTCGAACGGACAACCCAACGACATTTTCAGCTCACAGTTTTTCAAGCTGATGACTGACAGGTTTCGAACAGACTGTGCAAATTACTGTCCTTTCCAAATTTCCGAGCAACCACTTGCAAAACGGAGTGAACTATGGTCTCGTGTTCACTGGTCGGAACAATGTGACTACAGTCGACCAAGAGTGTCGAGGCTCACTCGATGTTACTGATCTGACAGTCGTCGACCAGAAGACCTCTCCAAAAATATAGTACCAAAACACTCGAGGTTACTGATGCCGTACCATTTTGCATTTCATAGTTAATTGTGTTTCGTTGTGACAATGGTAAAAGTGTGCAGAGTAGCAAGTAAAGTAATCGTATACACAGCGGCGAAGCTAGTCTTGGGTTCGATCTGGCAAAATGCTTGGTGTTATTCCAGTAATTTCAAGTGATTATTGGTTGACGGTACTTAGTTGAGAGTTTTCCTTCTTAAGTAAATTGTTTCTCACCCACAATATCACACACACCTCTCATTAGTAATCAATTTACCGCTGACCAATTAATGATTTATGTGACTTCAATTCGGACAAGAGTCCTAGTCGATAGGTAATTGAATGGAGCTAACAGGACATTTACAGTCTCCTTTCGAGATGATCGGGCGACCTGATCATTACTCACAAGGGAAAGTAGTTGCGTGCTCATATATGATAATTCGGTCGTGCCTAATGTGAGGTCGATGGCGCAGTGGTCAACGCGGTTGCCTCATGAAAACATGGTTGGAATTCTGTTGGCCGTCATGGCAAGGATATGCACTACTGATGTGCTCTAATGCGAACGAAACACGAGTTTAATGCTTCATTTCGAAGGGAGCCGACAAACATTTTATGGGATTGCGACAGCTGTGATCGATTGTAGGTGATGCTTAGTCCGTACGAATATTACTTGTTGAGAAATATACATAAGAAATTTGTTTTGCTGGCCGACTAGGGTAGCATATTACAAGTGTTTTTCAACCCGGGCACGCATACATCAACATCGGGTTATGGTCAAACTAAGCACTGTATGTCACACTATTCTTTTGTATATCAATACAAATAACATCACTCAACAGGTACAAGATTACAACAAAATCTTGAGGTGTAGCTGATTTCCCTATCGAATAGAATTTATTTGACTACTGGACATTCACATCAAGAACTTGTTTCACTGCATTATCATCCTCAATTGCTGGACAACTTAATTTTTGTTGTTCCTAGAAGCTTGGGAATAGTTGCATATACTCATCGGCCAATCCGTATACAAAACATGTAGAACGAGCGTCCGAAAATGATGCAGCGTAAAAATATCGACATTATTCAAAAAAGTTTGTGAAGGGACCCTAGAAAGCAAACCATGGTTCCAGTATTAATGCAAATGCTCTGTCTTTTTTCAAAGGTTTTACCTGAATGAATCCTAGCCTGTACTCTTTGCATTAAGTTAATTGAACTTACGCTAAATGAGAGCTCGTCGTGAAAGTAAAAATGCTGTGGCATAAACATTAGCCTGAAATCTGGCAATCGGAATCATCTTGTCAAATTTTACACTTATACTCGCATCAGAGCAGTCACCCATGTAAGAGTAAATGATTTTATCTCTGTGAATTATCGGACGTGTTTGTTTGGAAGCTTTTGCTCAACTGTGATATGGCTGTTGGTTTGGGAAATCGATTGAGTGAATAGAAAATCAAATTAGAGCAATGGCTATTTGATACATTTTTATTGAAGTTGACTAGAAAATCGTTTGAGTACGTTATAACCGTGAAACTGCTCAGCAATATTTATCCTATGTCGATCGACTTTATTGTGAAATGAAAAAATTGGTACAAACTTGAGGTAGTTCACTAATGCTGAAGGATATGCCAACAAAACTTTTCAAAGATAAGACAACTATAACACTAGTACTATTCTTAAAATAATTTCCACCAACCAATTCAAACTTCTCAATTTTTATCGGGAAGTTCTCCGGAAAGTGAATAGATATTCTGGTTTGTTACGATTAACTAAATAAACTTCTCAAAAAGCTCACTTGAGTCCACTTCAGGAATAGAACATCTCTCACTTAAGTTTGGGCATTTGATTGTCTCGGAGAGTGGGAAGATCGCTTTAGTTCAATCTTTAGCGGCTAGCATTTTCAAGGCTAACATTTCTCACTCTGATGAGAGAATTAGACTGAAGATGAGTGAACGGTCTATCATACAAAATGTAATAAACCAATTCTTCTTGAAATGATAACAAGTGACCCAGTTGTTTGCAGTGATTCACAACCATAGTCATCATATACAGTAACGAATTCATCTGAATATTTCCTGAGGAGTTCAAAAGGACCGTCATAAAATTGGATGAGGCAAACTTGCTTCCTATAGCACAATAAATCATGTTAGATTTCACCAGTGACAACCTTTTATCCATCACAATGATAACGCTGATTTTGACCCTCAGACCAACTACATTTGGATAGGAAGAGCTGAAATATTTACAATTTTCAACCAAGCCCATGGTCTAAGTGGTATTTTGAACTACTTCTAAGGTTGGAATTGCCAAGTGACAACCTACATCATTCATACAGAATTACAGTGTTAGTAGAATGAAGTAATTGGAAGACCGAAACTTTTAGGTGCTCCTATTTCGATTTGGTTCCTCAGTGACAAGTAACTAATAACTCCTACAACGTTTAAGGGAGTTGTAAACAAATAGCTGAACGTCAGACCGTAAACGATGTGAAATGAGTGACTCTCATTAGAGCGTGTGCTCACGACAACATATTGCTTGCATGTAACGGGTTTTTTGAACAAGTTTGAACCTATAAGGAACGACGGCCTCAGCAAATCGTAGAAAATCGTCGATGGTGATGGTGTGTTATAACGTCGGAAGCGGCGTTCACTGATGTGCTGCGGCCAGTTGACAAAACGTAACGTCGGATCGATAAAGATGCGAGCCAACGATTCGTTTTCGTTACAACGATGGACTACAAAACGTGTTTTTTCAGCTCAATGGGACACGTTTATTCTTCTTAAAGTCAATGATCTATAGGTCATGCACATATAACCTAATGTGCAATCACATGAGAATTGGTAGAAGCGTGTGATTTGATGCCATTGGTATGATCTTCGTTGATTGAATGAAAGGGTTTGTAACAATTTGAGCACTTCCAGTTTTTGCGGATTTGCAGATGTGGCCAGCTCTGGTAAGCATTGTTATAAACACAACATGTTCATATTTAACTGAGTGTGTTACTGTTTGGAATATATCGCTGAAACCAACTACATCGATCATTTGGTTGGCCTCATGTGTTCAGTGTTGTAGTAAGCGATCTGAAACAGTTCATCTGCATGACAATAATGGCAAGGAGAAATATGCACTTACGTACGCAACAGGTTTTCGCAAAATCACTATGTAGTAACATCAGATTTGGAATAATCAAGACTAACCAACATTTACTTCGTATTTGTTCATCACAACTTACGATTCTATTGTAATACTTCGCAACACTCTCAGCAACTTTTAGGTAAAAATCGATGACATTATTATTACTGGATCGTGATAGAAAGTTGACAATTAACAATAAGCTCCATGTTCGTCGGTGCTGCTGAGTTAGTGATCGTTTGTGAACACATTGTGAATAACTCTTCATGCTGGTCTGAAAACAACAAAATTATTAACAGTAGTAGATGAGTTTCCAGTAGAAAGCCCGTTTTGTTAATAACCCTTGTCTCACAATGGTTACCGGTCGATTTTCACCTTGTAAACCTCAATATGTAAAAACAGACGGGCTCAGTTCGCCAGCGTTCACCATCTGTTCTAAGGAATAATTAGTGGCTTATCTAAAAAGAATGATTAGAGGAAAGACGGGGTTCGTCAATGAAATTTTGTTGATCCTCATCAGAGAATAGTGTGAATCGGCTATCGTACGTTTCTAGATTGAAAATATATATTTAGTTGGACCTGTATATTATTAACACACAAAACCAATAGAAAAAGGACAGAATTCAGTGTATCTCTTAGTAAGGGAATTGACCACGAGAACCCTGAGTTGCACAGGTTTGGGTTGTGAGTACTATGTGCGCTCGACCAAGACTTGAGTGAGTTAGTCAACAAGCCAACCACATCAAGCAGCAAATTTTAAAAAATACCCACAAATGGCTCCGTGATGGCGAAATAGAGACCCCAACTTCTATTAAGAGAGACCACTATAAAAACATTGCTATTCTAAAACGCTTGGTAAGGTTCAGAGTGAGATGTCGAACAAAGCCGTTGTGTGCAACAGAATTGACAAAGATGCTGAACTTATCTTCCTGAACAGTAAGTGAACCCAGGAGCTTAGATGATCTGCTCGAATGCGTTTGATCTCGTTTCGAATAGCCAGCAAACCCTTGAGTTTGTTTTTTTGGTGGCGAATGAAAATCTTACAATAACCGAGCTATTTCACGACATCTCGTTGGACTTTCTGAAAGGACTTAACAGTTAACTTTCAAAACTAAGCTGCTTATTCTTGAATTTGTTTTATAAGTCAATTCCATTTACTGCCCAATAGGAAACCTGATCCGGAATGTAATAATGAATTAAGCTATCGGTATTGTAAGCTTTACTCTCGCAAATAAAGCTACTAATCCGTCCCTGTGTAAATATCGTCATGGACCTATAATTTTAGAGAATGTCTAATACGAATGGCGCCAGTTGTTCTGTACTGGCTAAGTTGGTAGTCTGGTCATTTTGATTCTCTCTTGTTTTATTGTGTAATCGCCCAGAAATTATTACTTTTTCTTTCACGTGATTTATCAAGCTTGAATGATCGTTCGTAACTTTATTACAACACAGACATACATTTTCCATCATTGAAGAACGCGGAACTATTGTCAAGAGAACTTCATCTGAGTTTTGAACGATCCACACCTCCGAGCGACTTTTGTGTCCAGGCTGAACGTTCTTCTGCCAGTCTGACTATGCCCGGCTGGGTAATATTTTACAACGACTGTCCGACTGTTTCACGGACTATCCCATCGTACACGAGTACATTTCAAGTAACTCGATGTCTCGTGTCCGGTATGAATCGTCGTCTACGCGCCCCAACTAACCATCCTTTCATAATAAACGAAAATAATGAACTGCCAAACAGACTTCCACAGAACGTCAATTCCGAAGTGTTTGGGGGACCTACGAAAAGTAAAATTCAAAATATATCTGGTTTGGAGCTCACGACCTACAATTTGTCCATTTCAGAGGATATTCAAAGTGAGCAAGTGGTTGGCGACACAATTTACATAGGAGGTAGTAGCTGGTATTTTACTGCCATCCGAAAAGACTAACATAATGAGGTTGCAGTCTTTTGGAAAGCTAAAAATTTTTCACATATTACTTATTGTTTCGGTCCCCACGTATACCAATTCCTATTAAAACGAACCGCTAGCCATGCATTCTGGGATTCCTGTTCTGTTATGCATTTAACAGTAATATGATGTTGATCTAGTCATCTCGTTGGCTCTCCTGAGTTTTGGGCAAATGGGATGACAGAGCTACCATCGATGTAATAACGAAAATAGTTTTGAGTAACCAGACGCATCTCTATCATATTGGACTGTGTATCTTCATTCTCAGAAAAATATTTGCAGCTGTAGTGTCCGGGGTCAACTTTATTTAGCAATGACACTCTTTCATGCCGAACCTTTTGCACTACTTAACTCCATAACTGATTCAGTTGGTGTAAATAGGAATGGGGGCAAGCTGTGGTTCGTAATTCACTGTACATGGATGATGCTTATACAATCGGATATTTTCAGTACAACACTTTGGCGCTACAAGCTTTCACGATGTATTGTACTTTAAACGTTGGCCTCGATGAAACCAGATCATCTACTAATCACATCCAGCCTTACTGACAGTGAATGCTGATCGATCTCTATGTCTATCCAATTTAGATTACAGTTCTCAGGCTGAATTTCTTAATTCATCCCTGTGAGCATCATTTTAGTTAGCTGATTTAGTCAAAATGTTACACGAATTGCACTTAGTAACTCAAGTCAGGCACGTATCATTGTCAGCGTTGTCTCCGATTGGTATACTGAACTAAACGACCAGCACAAACGACAAGTTGCTAAACTAAGCTTACTGACCAAATTCTTCTGGTCGTATTTCTTCAAACATTTCATAGTAAAACTGAATCATTGTTCACTTTTAAGTATTGGTAAAAGAAAATAGTGTTTCGAAGTTTTAATAAATTTACAGATGGATTTGACTGGAATCATTTGTTTAACTTTTTGATGTGAAGACCTGTTTGCTGCGACAGTTAGGTTGTAATTTGAGACAGCCGGTAACTGTAGGTAGCATGTGGTATAAACTTTTCACGCGACTCTTCATCCGAAGAAGCATTCAGTCGAAATAGACTCAAATCTGTTCACTTACAAAGTTAAGCGGGCGACATTCTCGATGGCTGTTTATAATCTAGGTCGAAGCATTGACACTCAAGGCAGCAGACATCCTGTAAATTGCAATAATAAAACCTAACTGTTTACAAGGTGTTAAGAGGTTGCGTTATTGACAACCCTACGATGGAGAACAAAAACCAACGCCTGCGTTGATGCAAGCCAAACAAAGGTATATCAACACCGGCGAGTCAAAAACAAGAAGGTCTCGTCTCGTCTGCTTGTGAATGCTTGGTATCCTGAGAATAAATCTGTCGGACTTTTGAAAAATCAATTGTTTTGGTCCGGAGGGATAAACAACAAAACCTGTCAATCAGAATTCAGTATTGTAACGTTCTGAAAGCAGCACTTGCAGTAATGTTCTCCTTTCCACAAAAAGGATATTGCTTCTTCTTTAAACTGAAACTGTGTTTTTACTGCAGTGATATTTTCTGTGAATCTGTCACGAGCGTGACATCTGATTAGTTGAAAATATAAGCCGGTACACCTAAGTGCCGCCTAGTTGACCTAGTCAGCCCTTTCAAACAGCACCGTTGTCGCTCTCAGTTAGCTCATTTTTATGCGCGCTACCCGATTTTGTACCAAGCTGGGAATCAATCCACTGTTGTGGTCAAACACTGCATAAACAAGGGTGATTGTATGGAAAATCCAGTAACAGCTTATAACCATAAGGGTAGTGCGGCCGTCGCCAATTTGGGTCGTTCCCGATTTTAGGCAGACGGCTCTCTTATGCCTGATAGTCGCATTTTTAGGCAACTGAGTTAATCTCTGGCCACAAAGCGTGTCTGTTCGAAGTTCAAGATGTAAACCATTTCAAGGTTTATTTTCTACTATCGAATGATTTCTACGGGTGGAGAACAATCCAGTTAGGAAGACAACGTTTGGCAGTGATGGCCAGGCAAGTTTATTGAACTAGTGTTTAGGATTTCATAGGTTAAGATGAATGGGTCGCTCAGCAAAGAGCACTGTGTCGGTTTCAATACCAATCATGTTTTACCCTTGACGTTGGCGATTAGTGCCAGTTTTTATTTGAACAGATGCTGTTTTGGAATCGTGGCCGCGGTAAGTCCAATTTATCTTCTAATTTTGGGCTTTCCTCACTCAGTAGTTGTAGACCTTAAGAAAGACAGCGGATACTTCTGTTCAGTATTATGTGTAACCGTAGTTTTCCTAAACTGCCTATGAAGTAATTACAACTAATCAACTGGGTACTTGAAGCCTGTAGCAACTTTTTCCTACGGATGAAACAATACTTTCATTTGTGTTTCAGTTGTTTGTCGACATTATGTAGACAACCTTTCACGAGATGTGGGAGGCTATCTATAACACAGTTGTTTTATACATTTTGTTCAAATCCTCTCTTTCACAGTTAAGCTAGGGTTCAAGCTACCTTCCGTTTTTAGTGTAGTATGTTAGTTACGCAGCAGTGCAACTGCCGGCGTACTGATGTGGATAGGGACAACGTTTATCTTAATTTTTTTCGAGCAGCATCGATATACCCTGTCATCATTCCTCATCCAACACTGCGTTCGACTTAGTCTACTTTCACCAATCTGGATGTGGCGATCCACAAAAGTTAACACATTTGACAGTTAGTTGAGATCATCATTTCAGCGTTGATTTTATACCATAATGCTCTTATTAGTTTGCAGTCGGCCTGGTCTATTATCTTTATTCCAAATGCCCTGAACAACTAGTACAACATTCTAGGAACTTTTAAGTCTCATGTTATTCATTCTTTATGTTGGTTTTCCAGAACACCTGGCGATAATCCCATAAAACCACTTTTCGGCCGTTTGTATAGAGCGATTTTTTTGTTTACGTAGGTGCATGTGCTTTTCATTCTTTCTGGTTATTTGAAGAACGTGGCAATAGATAAGAAGAAACCACCTAACGGAGTTTACGGAAAACCTCCGAAAAAATTCTGTGCAGAAACCTTCACTGAAACTGAGCAACTTTTACTTAAAAACGGATGCAAAAACAGTTTTCTTTTCGAAGTAAATTCACGTTGATCATGTTAACTTCTTTAGAACAAGGTACACTGTTCGCTTTGCATATCCTGTTCGTGTATAGTCTTGTAAAAAGGTGAAATTTGGTGTGAAAACTGATATATTTTGCAATTACCAATGGTCAGTGACCACCGGTCAGTCAATTGTTAACGAGAAACAAGTGCACATACACAACAGCACACAAGGCGAGGATGAAGCTAGTGTTCAGTTTGCGTCAGGTTTTGGCTTGCTGTACAACACTTGCTCCTTTTGTTCCCTTTTTGTATGAGGGTGTACAATGCACTTCAGTGAAGCAACCAAATAAAAACGTCCCTGCTTAAGCCCCAAGTGGCGGTGGGGAAATTACGCATTTGGTTGTTCGCCGGGATAAGGTTATTATTCGTGGACGACTCAAATCAAGAGTAGATGGAACTGGCTATGAGTGAATACTGGGCGTAAATTTTTGAACGTTGATGCTGATTGAGTGTGATGAATGCCATCTCACATATGTATACTAGTTGAAGGATTCGCTGACCTGAATTCTGACCTTGGTTATCGTTATGTTTGATGTCTTTCGCCGTATAATTGATTAAATCAAGTTTCTGAAGTTTCACAAGTTTAATTACTTCCTGCTATTGCCTTGAATTTTTATGTAGTTATTCATTAGACGTCTTCGAATAGTAACCCGAAGTTGTCGCATCGCTTTGACTGTTCAAAAATTGGCACCTAATGAAGGACGCTATCAATTCTAAATTTTTCTGCCTCATATAAGGCGTTTTATGAGGAAACCTTTGGTAGAATGCAAGGCTTTCAGAAATACTCTTGCATGCTATATGAATGCCTGAGCAAACATTTTTACAGTATTGCTGCTGACCACGTGACCAACTGGACCGTTTTCAATATTCCATACGTTTCCTACTGTTCAGCCGTATTGAATGAAAGTCAAATATCCCATTGGTCAGCCCAGGATGACCAGCCAACTCAATATCGAGTTAGAACCTGCTTGATCGTTTATCCAGAAATTTGTTCTTTGGCGATAACAATAGACGAAGGTAAGCAAGTTAAGATTATTCATGATGTTTTAGATCGTCATTCCTAAAACCTACGTAAAGTTTGGTTAGTATTTTTATTGATCATGTCTAAAATCATCAGATGTGTCAGTCGTATCTGTTTCACACATGCTATACAAATAGAGTAGCAACTGATGGCTAATTCATCAGTTACAATGTGCTCTGAATAAACAAAATTTTCTGATGGGTTAATACAAAAGTTAAACGCGGAGAATAACAAATTGATAAAGAGTGACGTTGATGTTCATGAGCCAAATAAGAGAAGTCTGTTGTCCTATGTTACCTGCTAAATTTGGCAACATCGACATCACTTGGGAGATCATCCATTAAGTAACAGATTACCGTGGTTGGCAGATCGTTCAGTAGGAGTTAATAGTTCTTTTCGTGTAAACCATATCAGTTAATGGAACCAGGAAAGTCTCCATCATGTTTCAAGGTCTTTTAGTCAAATTCTTCATGGGCTACAGACAAAATCACGCTGACGAAGTTAACCATACTCGACGACAGTGTTCTGAGGCTAAGGTGTTTTTACTGATGCCGACTCAATGTCGACAAAAACTAATGCTAGGAAGCATCTTCATCATTGTTATGTTCTCCTAAATGTACGATAAATATAGTAAGACGGAACTAAAGACCAAAAGCAAACTATATCTAACGAAAAATACCTCCTGTGATTTTTATTGTTTATGCACTCAGGAAAGACTAAAACCTGGAGCGAAATGTGGTTAGTTCTCATATGTGTTCTCCTGCCGGCAGCAAGCTTCCTTGGCTTATTGTTTGCATTCCTGCGATGGAAGAAACAAAGACTGATAACAAATCAGGTTTGGATTCCTCGTACAAGAAAGAAAAAGCAATCCACGAGGCACTTGGAAGTCGAAAGGTTAGTCAAAGTGATGGTATACAATGAAGGACAAATGTCTCTCTGTTTAGCATTGTGCATACACTTCTGGATAAATTTGAAGAGGTGATAATTGTTCACCATTCACAACCAAGGCCTCACCTAAGACTCATACAAACGGAATTGTAGATGATGTGAATCAGCTTGGAATAGTCATCTTACTGTTTAGCAAAAGATATCGAACGCATTAATACTGGTATGCACAAAGGCCACTAGGTGAATATGTTGTAGTTGCCTGAATCTCAATTTTTAGCATAAGCCCTAATTGCTGACGCGGGCCCAGCTGACAATAAACCCACAGTGTTTATGTCGCAAGCGAAATTTTTATACTTTTGACAGTTGGAATAGCCCACGTTACATCAGTTGCTTTTGGAGAAGATGCTTTTCGGTTACAAACTGGAATGAAAACTTGTAGCCAACAACATTAAAAATCACTAAACACGCAGAACAGGATGTTTACAAGGCAAGCTAAGGTGATTGCATTGAAATGGCTGGATTGAATGAACATCTGGATGAACTCACGATAGACAGAATACTGCAACGACTGAAGGTCGGTCGCTAAACCGTCGAAATGACCAATCACCATGATTCATAGAAACAACATCAGATTTGTTATACTTCGTACACAGGTAAGGCAAAATGTTTAAGTGGGCGTTTCGTTAAAACCGAATAGCCCCAAGAAGAACAGTTGTACAAAATGCACCGTCGTTTGTGAGTGACATAGTGCATACGCACGGGAACACATGGACAAATCTCAACTCCAAGAAGACAAGGAAGCAGAAGCAACTATTGAAACCGTGTAAGTAGGCTGTGGAATGTTTCACGGAGGCGAATGGCGATACATCGTTGTCCAGCGGGTGCGGATATACATCGGCGTTCGTAACTTTAGTCTTCCACAACTTGAAAGGGATTGTGGGCAATTTGCAGCCCCAGGACAAGTATCTTTCGTGGTCACACCAGGATTGAATCATGGAATAGGAAAACTGAAGCTTTGGAGCCAACAAGAGTGCTTCAGTTACACACCGTTTATTAT
>LUCH01000567.1:181160-195491 GCA_013368495.1 Paragonimus heterotremus | reverse complement strand
GCAGTCAATGGCGTACCTGTATCCATACCATATCTAGTTCTTCCGGCTAGTCTTCTTTTATTAATTTTCAACCTTCTTAGTAACTTTCTTCTTCTAGGATATTCCACGTCACTGTTGAGGTGAGCGGCGGCCCGGGCCACAGTACCATTTGGTCAGGCTCATGGCTGTGATGATGATGATGATGATGAGGCCAACACAAACGAACTAGTTCTTAGAAGTCCCATAAACAATTTAACTTGTAACATCACTTGTAACAATCAAACAAAACGGTTTACCCTAGGACTGCTGGCGTTCTTGATTTAGCCCACTTCTTCGTCCGATAAACGGTGCCTAACTGTCTGATACTGACTTTCAAATTTTAAAAACACATTTAACATCCATTAATGGCTCCACCGTCGAAATTTATTAGCCCAAATAGCACAGCCTTGCCAAACTCAAACAATTCGGAGACCACATAATTAGCCAACATCAACTCACACTTTCGATCAGTCACATATCATACTTAATTTCTGACAACCACAATAATTTTCAGGACGCTACATTCATTCGACTTTTTGTACTTTTAAAATCTATCAGCTACCAATTACGCTGACGAGGTAGAATCGGTCTGTGCAAATATGAAAAACGGACAAATGAATATGCATCAAGGTATTAACTCAGCTGGAATTCAAGTCGCATTGGAGGAACTGAAAACCGAGATACTCAAAATGTCAGAATATAACGAATTACCAAGCCAGAAAAGACCGTCATTGATGTGTTTAAATTTTAGCTATCTGTTGCGATCTGTTCCCAGTGTTCGTTAGGTTCTCTCATCCGACTCGAATTGGGCAACTTGCACACCAACGCCTCCTGGTAGGCGTTCTCCACACTCTCCTCGCTCGAATGCCACTCAAGTACCTTGCATTTACGAGCGTATGGCTTCTCGACAAATAATAAAACAAAACGAACAAGCACAACAACATGGTCCAAGTTCAGAGAGTTGCCCCAAAATGCAAGATAGTCTTTAACACAGTGGCGTCATCTGTAACTGAGTGCTACATGATCCAACAGTGTCCACGGCTGAAAAGCACACGTAAGTTTCCAGGTAACACAGTTTATCTTCCTGTGTTGAAATGCGATGCTCGAAATATAGAGACCGTGGGACGTGCACAGCCGCAGCAATCTTTCGCCATTGTCAGTGCGTTGTGCCCGGACACCAAACGTACCTCTCAGCCGCTTCTCTTCTGGAGAAAGACGACCAAGCTGAACATTCAAATCATCCGCTAGTATGATGAGGTCTGAGGGGGGAGAAGGTAAACAGGGGTGTCACGGGACGCATCCTTGGTGGTATCCCAACAGCCATCCGTTAAAACGTGCACCGATATAATGAAAACACAACGCCTTTCTGATTTGCATTGACAGACTCTAACCAATGTATTGAATCAGATAGTACACAGGCGATTGCTCACTGGGATCACATCGAGCAAATATCGCTCTACTCTGGGACTCGGTAGGATTCCCATTCCAGGTTGACCACGAGATTCAGCTTCGGCATTATCACATATCCTAAGACAGAAGTGCTTGAATAGGCAGTCATCTGGAGGTGAACGCAAGTGGATAACGATGCTAGAAGCATAGACTAGCGTCTCCGACACGCAGAACACATTAAGGCCCAGATTTGACAGAGTTCTTGCCAGAGCAATTTGCTGACCAACTTGTCCGAGAGTGTGGAAATTGAAGGCGCCAATGTTTCCCAGTTGTCTTGGCCCCAAAAAACAATTATCATCCGAAGGCACATAGAAATCAGAAAACTTGGAGGGTAAAATAGTAAGACAAAGTCGTGATGGATCAATAATGTCACTGTCGGGAGAACGATAACATCTGATACTTCCCGGTCGTTCATGCTGCAAAAAGGGGTTCACTTGAGAGACCCCACCCCGAGTCTCTGACCCAACAGTCTGATCTGCGAGACAACAGAACATAGGATTTTCTTGGGGGACCATACCCGAAGCTAATGACTTCAGAGACTGACTCGCTCGGCAGTGAGGAGCTAGCCTGATCCGAAGGGACAGTGAATGATACTAGTTGGGGTTTCTGAACACTGTTGCGCGTAGAGGGTGTATTCGAAGCTACATCGGGCTTTTGGATTACACAAGATACTTTTCGACCATATTGGATAATACGCTGGCGGTCACGTTCAACTGCTGGGCGAACGGAATGTTCCCTACATGAGGGTACCTCTTTTAACCCTTTTCGTCCTGATTCAGAAGGCAGCAACTATAAAAAACAGTTCTGCTGTACGCCCACAGGATCGTGACTCAATATCTAAGCACTCCTACGCGGTCAGTAGTGCGACATACAATCCTATGAGTGTAACTGCTTTTCGTCTGACTCCTCCTCTTTGGCCTGTCTGACAAGGTTGCACCTGGAAGGACCGAAATTCTAGTCAGCATAGTCTTCCGGATCAATGCACTGCAGAACACTGAACATCACGTCAGGGTAGCAGAACACAGTGCTTGCAGAATCCAGGTGGTGAAAAAGTTGGCTGATGTGAAGTGTGATGCCTATGTAATGGTTTGTAAATAACATGGACGATGTCAGTCAGTGACATCCGATTCATCTAACCCACTGAGATGAAACTGAATGTTCAAATGTTTAAGGTTATTTTATGATTATAATGACAAACTTCAATTTAGGCAAGAAAACAAAGTTGATCACAGGATAGACTTGGAAAGTTAATGCACACTGTGAAGTGAAATTAAAGGTGCCACTTCCAAGGCCATGATAAATCTACAGAACTGTGGTCATATTTGGCGTTAAATATGTGCTGCTTATATACGAAGGTCGTGCAGAGCGTGACTGACAGAGATCGAAGGCTAGGATTTCTGGTGACCAACGTTTACGATCGCTTGTGCGTACAAAACGGAACCAGCATGAAAACAGTGAATGGATTAGGAGGTAAAGTTGTGGCAGCGAAGAGCAATAACATTCACTCATCTAAATCTACAGAATATCGCATATATGTGGCAAGCCATAAATTAAGAATACCAACGCACGCTGTACTTGCGTAGACACATTTCCAACATTGTGCACTGCACTCATGAGTATCATGGCTCAATCGCCGTTAGTCCTGGTGGTAGCATATGAAGTTTCGGATTAAACGAGTAAACAAGAAAGATATAAAAATAGATACAAGAATTTACAAATGATTCAACAGACGAACGAGCTCAAATAACCCAGTGACCATGATAGGCTACGATATTTCATAGCGTCTCCAGCCGATGGTGTGGACGACTACGTTGTCTACAACATAGTTGACGACAGCCTCTTGTCATACCTAACACAACGATCCGATCCATAGGTGACGTTGAGCGGTAAGTGGCAGCGTAGGCGTGATGATGTATCAACTGGAAACTTGCCTACAGTGTTAAGGCCTCACGGCCCGGGATCAGGTAATCGCATGGCCGTAATGACGTTCGTTCTCGCCACTAGTAACCGTGTAGCATAATGCGCAGTGCGATAGCAGTTCCACTGTTATAAATGGTAGGTGGTTCAATCAATACGAACTGTGCATCACGATTATTTTAGTGGTTGCTCCTAAAACTTAGACATTCTGAAAATGTTCTAAAGAAATGAGGTAATCGACTCACCTAATGTAAGCTAACAAAGTAAAAACAAATGCTGCAGACAGAGACTGTATATGCACTTTAAACAGATATAAGCAAGATGTTTGTGATTTGCACAGAGATGAATGGCGCATACGCACTGTAAATCTGACACTTGATTGACAAACAGACGTTTCCGTGGGGTGGGGGACGGAAAAAAAGATTAGTTAATACACTAGAAGCTTTCACTATGCTAATAGACATTTATCCGAAATAATATAAGTTGATGAGATGACACTATCCGATAACTTATCAGTATTCTTTAGCGAAATACACAACTAAGGGAAGGCCGAAACCAAACGAGCAATATGATCTCATCATCAACATCATCATCATCGACAAAGATATATCAGGGTTTGACAGTGATGTTTATCTATCACATACCTATAACACCGAGGCCAAATAAAAAAAGGGAAATAAATAACCTAATTCTTGAAACAAATAACATAAAGGTATACACTCTTTGTAAACAGACAACCCAGGTGTCCTAATAAAATGACCTTCACTACCCCTTGTCATTAAGTATTAGTAGACTAATCTGTCTTTCAAGTCGTCGCATTTCATGACTGCTTCCATAGTGATAGCATCCGATACATGTAGCGGGAAGAAAAACCCGCCATCAAAGAAGTAAACAGCTTTATAACCATATTTCTAGCTGTAGTGTACATACTGATGTAACGCTCCTTTCCTCTTCCAAACGTTCTATTACGACTTGAACGCTATATCTGGATCCCTACTATGCGGCTTCACCCAGTCTACTTGCGCAGAATCAGGAGGAACACGACTGCGAGAAAACACGCTGTATTGCCTCCTACAAGTTCGACAAATGGATGAGATACAGGTAAATATATAGTATGAAATAGTTGTCAAATAAGGCCATTTACGCGTTGAACCACTGTCCGCTTGTTTAGGCCACTTCGCGATTAAGTGGCCAAGTAGGGCCAAGTCTATGGCCGTTGCGCTCAGACTGGTTCACCGGGCTAGCGCGACACTCACGCTCACCTTCGCGCCTCCTCCTGGTTGGTTCGACTTGCATGCCAGTGCTTTGTTGAATGATTTCGTCAGCCGTCACCGATGACCTGATTAGATTGTTTCGACGAATTCGTCTCCCAACACCTCCCCTTTTTTCGCATGTGTCATAGGATTGACATCTTGGATTCATTTGCAGGGGGTTCACGGGTTTCTTTGCTCGTTTGGACCGTCTATGGGGAAAAGAAACTGGTGTTGTCTTGCCGGTGTTTGACAGCTGCATGTCAGTCTTTTTCTCCAATTCGAAGGTGTCTAATAGAAGGTCGCAATGTAATAAAGTTGAGTTTGCTTTCATCGGAAGTAAGCCGAGGTTCTATCGTAACTGGCTGATATGGCTTTTCCAGGTGTCTTCCCCAACACTGACTTCGGCGAGTTGGCATTCGTAAGATGTAGCCAAAGTGACAAAGCCTGAGATCAGCATGCCAGCTCGCCGTCTGCCATATCGTGTCTTGTTTGCGAGATGTGAGTTAGATTAGGGAGCGCCAGTTTGGTGGCCAGTGCACGACTTGGGTTTGGGTTATGAAGGCGAAGACAATGAAACTTGTTTCAGTAAAGAGTTGTTAGCTTTCTGTCCGGGGTTTAAAGAAAAATGAACATCTTCGATTTAGAACGTTGTCTGATACGGCAAAGAACAGAAGTCAATGGCACTCGTAGTGCGATCCTTTGTGTGCACCAGTCTAATGATTCTTTTGTTTTTCGCCATAGTTTTCTTCAGTTTACCTTATGCAACTTGAAAGCTTTTTGTACTTTGTCTGAATTGTTGCGGTACGTTTGCCACTTTATAAGTTCTGCTCGTTTCGAATATATGGCATACATAATCTAGTGATAACACCACGTTTTGAACGAACTGTACCGAACGCAGACCGTCCCATCATTAGTCCTTCTAGAACGGCATTTCGCAGAGTAGCATACCTGCGTAATGTGTGATTCGAACAAATGATGAGCTAGCGCAGATAAATTAAGGGGGTTAATAATTGATGGGTCGCTGGAGAGCGCCCTCGAGACTCCACCATTCGACGGAGGGGTAAGGAGCAAGAGACGACTAATCATGTTCCGTGACGACAATGTCGTCGCTCTGTGACTGAGCTGTCCTGGCACTAAACATACTGCCAAGTCACTTACCAACCGAAGCTGTCAGCAAAATACATCTTCATATTACCGGCAGATACAACGACGTTCGACTGATCAGTTCGTCAAAAAAGGGTACACAGAGCGTCGTTGAAAACTGTCGTGCCAGCAACTGAAGCGTCAACTTTTATGGCGCACGCGTATGACAATTACACTTTTTTCTTATCGGTATTCATGGCTTTGACGGAGATAATCAGTTCAGTGACACATCTAAGATCAACCACTGGGATCTAATCGAGCGATTTTATTCCTCTTCCCAGGTTCAGAATGGCCTCTGTTTAGACCTGACCATAATGCATGCATTGGTAAACGACAAAGTATTTGGTTTCAGCCGCAAACTATTGGTGCAAAGATTTGCTTTTTGTTTGTCCAAACACAGACTCCAAAGGAATGCCTCACGTCACTTTGTCTAATACCGCGAATCCATTGAAATTTTATTTGTGCAACGTTGTCTTATAAACATGTTACTGTGCGGCTGTATGATAGAAAATCATTGATGTTCCATGTTGTTGTGTTGATGACAAATTCAGTTGTATCACGTACACCATAATGATAATTCAGCTGTTCGAATCGAAGTTTTCAAAATTTCAGTGCGTACATCATCCGAAGCCCGAAAAGCCGCAATCGGAGGTAACAAAAAGTACAGGTTTACCGTTCTACGTCTGGAATTATTGTGAGACGTTCGGGCAGTCATAGATTATAGGTGACTTTGAAGAAAATTAAAAAAATAAGCGAATTTTCCAGACACACTTCAAGTAATTTGGTTGACACCTAATCAGCATACTCGGCAAATAGTCAATTTGTGGCGAATTAGAATTCTGACTTTAGTTTCAAATTCTGTGGTTAAGATTTAGTCGTTCTAATACCTCCTTTCGTATGTCTGAAAAGCTGGATTAAGTCGGAAAGCACGAGGTGATGTTTGTAGACAATTCGTTCAATATTTTAGCGGAAAGGAAAACAAGAGGGGTTCGACTATCTCCCTCGGCACCGCGTTACCACGCTTTTCTGAAAAAGAATCCAGAGCGGTTTCTGTTTCCTGCGCAGTAGCTTCGAATAACTCGATGTGTGATGCACTCAGACCTCCGTGTCAAATTTGAAGCTGTTGATCACATTTCATAGTGATCTGATGTGTCGTCCGATATTACCGGATCATTACAGTTTTCGTGGGTTGGAATATCCATGGCCTGGCGTCATAACTTATTGAATCGTTCGTGTTTCACCATTCCTGACAGACCTCAGCGATGTTTTGAGTCAAGTTACACCAAGAGATAGAGAGAGCATTCCACTGAATACTGTACCTCTCATGGACACTCGTTCTAGTGGCTAGAGATTCGAAGTTACCATGCGGTACAAGAGAAAGGGCTCCGAAATTCTGGATGTAGTACTTTGCGCTCTGACTATTTATAATGTCTGCTTGAAAGTGTCCACAAATCATTTCGCCTGATCCTTTGATCAAAGACAGGGGGGTAGCGACTGGATATGCCTCGTACCATTTCCCTGTTAAAATCTGATAGAGCTGTGAATTGAACCGTATAGTCCTACCCATTATCAGCATTTCTAGGCAGCCAGGGCGAGCGAATAGTTGCCGCAGGTACTAAGTGGTCATGTACGGTATCATGGTGCTCAGCATAAGAACGCTGGGAGACTCGTTGTAGGCAACCAGGCGAATACACCATTCTACCATCCGGGTTTTCAGAAGCCCACATGTACGCGTGACTATGGGGTCCTTGGGACACGCCAAGATTGCAGGTGTTTCGCATGTCAAGCCCGAGGCCAACTTACGCTCCGGGAATGCGCGCGCAGACTTTCTCAGGTAATCGCCCACCGAACGTAACTGTACACTAGAACTTTCGTGCCGTTGATCGTTGGGTGTTCCGCATGAAGATCAGATTACAAAGGCCCAAACAAGAGGCAACCTTTTCAAGCCTCCTGTAATGACCACTTGCATTGGTTTAATCAGTAGCCACGTACAGTGGATTCAATTCTTTTGTTTTCATTCACACTGTTAGAGAGAAGGCAAGCATAGATGACCACGTATATGGTCAAAACAATAGGTTCCAGTAAAAATTCAACGTCGAATAACAAAAGAACATGATTTGTCGAAAACAAATGTCCAGTTAGGAAGCAGAAAGGTGACCAAAGACAAAACTGCTCACAGATTAGTGGCAAATCACGAATGTTTCATTAGGCAGAATAACATTCGTTTGGAAAGCGTTGAAAAATGAGCTTTGTAGTATACTAGGTATTCGTCAAAACATGTGTTAGATAATAACGAGAAGATTGAAGGCTTGTAATATAGACATTATTTGTTTTATAGTTGCGGCACAGACGCTGAAATGAGAGGGAGATGCGCATTAATACGATAAAACCAATGAACAAAAAGAAATACGCATACATCACATTTTTCCTCTTTAAAAACGCAAAATTTGATGTAGTGGGTTGAAACGAGAGCATTGTTAAGCTTCATGGTTTCCGACGATGAGGTGATGGAGTTGGATGAACAAAGGTATTTTCACACAGACTGTCTGCAGAAGTAGAACAAGTGTGCACAATTATGAGATTGATTGCTGCGTAGTCAACAGATGGCTGTACTTTCGGACTGCATTCAGCTTTTGCATCGGAGGCTGGAACGTTAACGGGTGAAAGCACCATCTGCTCTATAGAAGGAGACTGACGAATGGAGACCGTTTCATCACGACCATCTGGAAGTTTCACATAGGCACATTTGGGATTGCAGTCAATGTGTTCGACTTCATCAACTAATGGTTCGTATTTAGACGAACAAACGTTTCGTCGCACGAAAAAAGCCCAGGAACAGTTAACCGCCTTGGTAGGGAGAGAGCAGAGGTCGATTTTCGATTGAATGGAAACAACCGCTCATGTGAAGTAGTGTTCATGGTAGTGCACAGAAGAAAACGAATGAAACGAAGGGCATCGAAGAAAACGATTTCCTCTTCACTGATTGGAAAGGACCCGGATTTGGTAGCAGGCAATACAGACCGCCAGAGAGTGCGGTTGAAACACTCTACGTGACCGTTCGACTGAGGTTGTGTCGTCGTTCACTATTTCTTTATTGCGTAAGAAGTGCTTTAATTCCCCGGACATAAAAGATGGTCCGTGGTCCGAATGGATGTAAGATGGCATGCCAAACACAGACAACTGGCAGAAACAATCGACGACACCTGATGTCATATCCCGGCAGGCAAACGTGAATGGAAACCTTGAACACTAATCGATTATCGTGATTAAGTATTTGCTTCAGGAAGTCGAAGGTTCAGTCGTTCGAAAAGACAAGATGTCTTGATCCGATTCCCGGTCGACAATTTGCAAAACCTCGGTTTCAACTCGGTGCAAACTACACAGCTGGGTATGGTCCTTCTCACACCACCCACACAGAACGGAAGATACTCGGAGTGCGCAAAGTGAACAAATCGAACAACTCAGGAGTGGTATAGAGAGTCGTGGTAGATTCTTCAACTTAACGCTAGACAGCGACGGACCAGTATATCCACGGGATAATGCATCAACAACTTTACTGTCCCTACCGCAACGGTATGAACTGTAGTAAGAGAACTCGATTCGCCATCTCTGGATCTTATCAATTCCTTTTTTCCTAAGTGATGTATGTCTTGGATAAAAGTGACTGGTTTTTGGCCCACGACCATTTGGAAGTGTGTGCCAAATAAATAGTGGTGCCATTTTTTAATGGCTTCAACGATCGCATAGACTTCCTTTTCCACTATCGTCATCATCATAGCAGCCATGAGTCTGACCAAAAAGTACTGTGGATCGGGCCGCTGCTCACCTCAACGGTGGCGTGGAATATCCTGGAAGAAAAACGCTACTAAGAAGTTTGAAAGTTAATAAAAGAAGACTGAGCAGAAGAACTAGAAATGGTATGGATGCAGGTAGGCCATTGACTACAGCACACCACCATCTCGGATAGCGTTTCTAACCAGAGATTTGATTGATCACGAGGACCCTAATTAGGCATGTGACACCTACCCACTTCTCTCAGTGGAGCAGTCAAGGTTTTCATATTTCGTGACCACGTTGTTGCTTGGTTGCCATGTGGTTTCACCCAACTGTTGGTGGTCTCAGTACATAACGAACGGCACGGTAAACGATCAGATGACATACGGAGTACGTGTCCCAACCATCGTAAGCTGTGTACCGTGATTAGTTGACCAATAAATCGCGCATCCCGAGCGTTCCGGAATACACGTCGGCGAACTGCCACATTGCTTACGCGATCAGTCCACTTAATATGGCCCAATTGACGGAGACAACGATGATAAAACACAGCAAGCCTGTTGACATCTTCCTTGCGAACAGGCCACGTTTCTGAACCATAAGGCAAAATGGACCGCACACAGGCATTATATACTCTTCCTTTCAGCGACAAACGAACGTCTTTTCGACGCCACAGTTGACGCAGTTTGGCAAATGTAACCCGTGTCTTTGCTATCCTAGCTGATATCTCATCAGCAATATTACAGGCTGACGAGATAGTGTTACACAAGTATGTGAAACTGTCCACAGTCTCAAGCGGATTATCTGCAATGAAGAAAGTAGGAGTTCAAATGTCCCAGCCTCGAAGCAACACTTTGCATTTTGAAAGTACGAAGCGCATTCCATACAAACCAGCTCGGTCACGCACCTTGTTCAGCATAGTCTGCATGTCTTTGGCAGAAGGGCTAAGTAATACAATGTCAGCCGCAAATTCCAGATCAGTCAACCTTGCGCCAGGACGAAAACTAACAGCAAGCTCACCGGATGTCTACAGCGTACTTCCCAGAATGTCGTCCATGACAAAATTGAACAAGGGCGAAATCGGACACGCTCGACAAACACCATCAGAAGTGATGAACGCCCGAGACAGTTGTCCATAAACTCGTACCATGCTGGCAAATTAAGCATACAGTGACCTAAACAGATCCACGTATTTCCTTGGTACTCCCTAGCGAAAAAGACAGTTCCAGAGAACGTTACGAACAACCGAATCGAAAACAGCCTTTAAGTCCAAACAGGCCAAGACCGTCCGCTGCCCATAAGAGTGCCGCTGTTCCAAGATTCGTCGCAAGGTAAAAATTTGATTAACGCACCTTCGACCAGATAGGAATTCTACCTGCTCTCCGAGTAACTGACTTTCTCTGAATTTAGTGAGCCGATGTGAAATGAGACCAGTGAGTAACTTGGACGCAACAGACATCAGACTGATGCCTCTGTGGTTGTCACACAGAATTCGGGCCAGCTTTTTAAAAACGGGAATTACTGTTGATAAGCACCAGTCACGAGGTGCCTCTTCAGTCTCCCAAATCGTCAGAAAGAGTCTCGTCAGTTCTGATATCGATCTTTCCCCACCATCGTTGAAACGTGGAGAAAAAAGGAGGTCTAAACGCAGGAGCCCTATTATGTTTCAATAATTTAGGCTCTACGACCACTTCCGCTCCCAACGGAGAGCCGTGTAGAACGCAATAACTGACCATTCGAATCCCAACTTCCACGTAGTCTGGTTGAGGCCAGCCGAACTGTTCTTCAAAATGCTCAACCTATCTATCAAGTCGGCGCGATGGACTGGTGATAAATGAATTATCTTTTTTACATATGGTTTCACTTACACCAACCAGACGATCAGTACAACCGCAGATCAGGAAAAAGAAACTTTCTTCTATCCCCAGATGAAAAGGCTCCTTCCATCTCTTTTGATTGTTCGACCAAGTAGTGCTCATTATCTTTGCGCAACCTTTTAGTCAGATTGCGATTAAGTTCTCGACGGTCGTCATCATATTCATAACTAGCTAAGACCCAGAGACCCCTATTCATGAAGTTTATCGACGGGACGTAAATCCAGTTCTCTCGCAAATGAACAGCACATTCTAAACATACTTCGTCATGGTATGCTTTTATAGCTGCGGCAATTTGTTCTCAGTGTTCATTAGGTTCTTTCATCCGACTCGAATTGGGTAACTTGCTCACCAACGCCTTCTGGTAAGCGTTCTCCACACTCCCCTCGCTCGAATGCTACTCAAGTACCTTGCATTTACGAGCGGATGACTTCTTGACAAATAATAAAACAAAACGGAAACGTACAACAACATGGTCAAGTTCAGAGAGTTGCCCCAAAATGCAAGATAGTCTTTAACACAGTGGCGTCACCTGTAACTGAGTGCTACATGATCCAACTGTGTCCACGGCGGAAAAGCACACGGAAGTCTCCAGGTAACACAGTTCATCTTCCTAATGACTCCAGAGACTGACTCGCTCGGCAGTGAGGAGCTAGCCTGATCCGAAGGGACAGTGAATGATACTAGTTGGGGTTTCTGAACACTGCTGCGCGTAGAGGGTGTATTCGAAGCTACATCGGGCTTTTGGATTACACAAGATACTTTTCGACCATATTGGACAATAGGCTGGCGGTCACGTTCAACTGCTGGGCGAACGGAATGTTCCCTACATGAGTGTACCTCTTCTAACCCTTTTATTCCGGATTCAGAAAGTAACAACTATATAAAAAAATAGCTCTGTTGTACGCCCACAGGATCGTGACTCAATATCTAAGCACTCCTACGCGGTCAGTAGTGCGACATACAATCCTATGAGTGTAACTGCTTTTCGTCTGACTGCTCCTCTTTGGCCTGTCTGACAAGGTTGCACCTGGACGGACCGAAATCCTAGTCAGCATACCCCACCGGATCAAAACAGCACACAAGCCCGACCACCACGTCAAGGTAGCATTATAGGTTTCCTTTCCCATTTATGATCGACATCGTCCACTGGATGATAATATTCTGGAAAAGAAGTCAACCGGTCCGCCATTTTTTGTCAACGTCGCAGTGATGACATAATCTGAAGTGTCCACTACTATGACATACACTTTCGGATCAACGGTTTTCATCACGGATCGAATAGGTTGGTTTTTTCAAGATTTTGTAGGACACTGGTACCTCATTCGATAGAGAAATTGTTCTATTTTTGACCAGAAGGTGAATTTTGTCGGAAAAAGTCTGATATCCATTGAAGCTATTATGCAAAAAGATCAAGGAATCGCTGTTGGGATTTCAAGTTTCCTGGAGATGGCAAATTGCACAACGGTTGAGACCTATCAGGGTCTGGTTTTACCAATCTACGAGAAATTTCGTGTCCCAACAGTCCGACCTATTTACAGCGATTGCACTGTTGCTCTTCATAGAATCGTTGCGAGGTTTTTCCATGTTGCTCTTCATCCTCAGTGCAAACAGCAATATTGTCTAAATAAGTATAGGTAGCTGGAAGAGCCTCCGTTCTGATGAGATGATCGATAGTTCTCTGAAAATGTGAAACGCCATTAGTCACACCGAACGGAATATGTTAGACGTGAAAGAATCTCACAGGCCTCAAATGCGGTGGTTCTGTCGTCATCCCTGATTGGTATTTAATGATAGGCACTCTTCAAGTCCGTAGTACTGAAAACAATACACCTCGAGATTTTTGCAACCATTTCATCAATTTTCGGAAGTGAGTACGCATCCAAAAGCATTAAGTGGTTCACAATTCAAATGTAATCGATAACCATCCCACATTTGTGTCATTCGCTAGTTGTAACCAAGACTTGGGCATGCCGAAGGGAGTTAGATGGCCCAAGGATGCTCTTTCGCAGGAGGTTTTTGCTTTTTCACTTGATAAAACATTCATTTGGAGCGGAGTGTCGTCAGGATTTCATAGCGATTGGAGTGCAATATGGCGAGGGGATGGTGAAAAAGTGGCAATATTACACAATGAAAAGGAGTTGTTGCTGCTTTCTAACGGGATTTTCAATTTGTTATGCAGACGCAAAAAACTGTGCCCCAGTAGCATATCAGCATACAAATTTGGCAACAGTGAAAGTTTGAAGTGCGAGTTGGAATTCATGAGTGTGAGTTGTCAGATCGGTGAGTTATTTTCACAGAACTCCGTGTGCGCCTCACCTAAAAACGGTGCTCCTAAACGACAGAACTAGAAATATAACTGTCGGAGCTATCAGTATCCACTAAAGCCTGTTGAGATATCACACGAACAAAAACTTGCACAACTGCGTTTAGCATACAGTGAGGAACTGTGGCCACGGTAATCAAAAACAACAAAGAACCAGCAGTGGATGTAGCCTTCGTGTCTTGTGCTGATCGACAGACTTTTTGATGATGCCCCTTTTACCACAAATTTTGCACGCCGCGTCCCTTGCAGGACGCTTGAAGTGGGGATGTCTGACACAACCTCAGAAGCAGCACCGTTCGTCCGCTGCTGCAGATATTCCAAATTCATGCGGCAAAGATATGGGGTGTTTTGGGGAACCTAAGTTAGACATTGATGTGGAATGCAAGAATTCATGCGGACGAAAAGAAACACTGTGAGTGAGCCATTTCCAGGGACTGAGCCTGCTCATAAGCCGCATCCATAAAGCGCTTCCAAATACTGCTGGATTGCACTTCATTGCTCAGGTGGTTTGCCTCAGAAGGTCAACGAGGGCGTTGTAGAACGCATCCTTGGTAGCATCCGAACAGCTGTCCGTCGG
>LUCH01000567.1:47436-164492 GCA_013368495.1 Paragonimus heterotremus | reverse complement strand
CGCATGCAAGCTGGGTGAGTACACAATAACGTATAATAATAATAATAATAATAATAATAATAATAATAATAATAATAATAATAAATTTCTCAAGGCATCTGTGAGAAACACGTTCAGATAAGCGTGCTCAATACACACATTTTAACGTGAAACTCATATCGTGCAAATAATTGTTAATTGTACAATACACCAATTATGATGATAAATCAACAAAACCGGCATAATGAGAGAAAAATTCAAGTTCATGGAGAAGCATTTGGCTCACTTGCTTGTAAAACGATAGTCCTCAAACTTTTCAATGTTCGATAATAGATGCTGAGTAGTTACGTCAATTCTCGCTCCACAGGGTTAAAATTGGCCTTCTGATCAAGGTCATGCCAGAAAGTGCATTTTTAATGATGGAGATAATAAACAGTGGACGATTTTCGCCATTATTTGATGTAGACGGTTCCGGAAAATTACGATTGAACGTTTGTGATGTTGAAAAATGCAGACGGGCCCCAAGTTCTGTGGAGAAGTGGACGATTTTCCGGAATGGACTTCGTTATTTCCTCTACATTGAAGTAATTTCACAGACCTCGCATATTGTCTAGTCAGTTCGGGATTTTGATTTTCCGGACGTTTTGTAATGCTGTCTGGCGCTAGAATTTATCGTGGGATCGAGAATAAAAAGCAAAATTACGTGACAGATAGGAGAACATAAAATGATCATGTGAAGTATGACGTATAATGGATTCTGATATTTTCTGACTGAACCCTCCATATAAAATTCATAAGTTTGTGTTAGTTAGTAAATTACACAACTGTTATCTTATAACGCGAAAAGTGATCGATTTACAGTTTTCCGTAGTAGATGACTGTAGCCGAATTCCGATGTCGATTTAGTATACACGGCCGATATATGGGGTAGAAATGATGTTTAGCAGAACGGGAAGATTGCTAGATTGTGTAGTAGGATAGGAAGAGGCACAGACTTATGTGTAGTCATATGATGCGAACAGGTTAAGTTATATGTATATTTTTCAAACAGTTTCAACGTGTACAGCTATTGCATTGTGGTTGATAACTATACACAACTGGTAATCAGTAAGTTTGAGGCAATACTACACCAGGACTGTTTGGTTACTACAGACGGGGGTGTGCATAATGTTACCATGTTTTGGCCGTAGTTTGGTTGTTCAGCTGCAGGTTTTGGACATAGCTATGCACAATATCCATCCTGCTGGAGATATAATGAGCTTCGAAATTGAGAGATTCCTCAAATGGTGAAGTTGAGAGCTTTGATCAGTTCGTAGTGTATGTGGCGTTGTATCGTGTGATATGGGTTTCGCTTAATACGTTATTACATTTGATAAGATGTTCAGATGCTATTAAGTCCGTTTTCAAACATATCGTTTTCAGGCAGACAGAGCGTGAAAATATACGTGACGTTCATTAATATCAAGAAAGTTTCTAGGCTTCGTTTGAATTGATGTATATTCTTGCTGGCTCTAATTTCATGTAGGAGTTTGTTCCAAATGTAGTAATATTTCGCTGTGAAAAAATTTGTATGCAGTGTTTTAAGGGATTTAAGGGCTTTCAAAGCGAACTCTTTGTTCCTGATGTTGTATTTTGAGCTATGCTAACAGCCAATCGCGAAGTTGACAGTGTATTCAGCCCCATAAATTAGATTGTGCATGAGTGTAACGGTCAGCTTAAGACGCCGCATCCAAAAAAGAATCTAGTTCAATCGTCTGGCAGCGTTATCTGTATTTCAGAGAAGACTGACAACCTACTTAACCCTTTGTGAGTGCAAGTTGGAGACTTTCCAGAGCCAGCCTATCAGACTTGTGCCATTGACTGTATATGAACGTGCAGTACTCAAGTTGGGGTCGTACGCACAGTTTATAAAGGTGTAGTGGAGCTGCAGGAAGGAAGAATGAGTGCTCAATATACTCATTCGCTCGTCCAGTTTTAGCTACTTAGGAAAGACGTATGTTCTACGAAATTGAATGAGTTTGAGCGACGTATACTCAGGTCACGGACTGAGTTGGCAGTTGAAATACCATGACCATTACAAAGTTCTTTGGTATATGACAGCCGTGTGTAACGACAGTGGATTTATTAGCTGAAAATTTCATCAGCCAAGTCTGACACCAAGATTCCAATGACATGATGTCCCCTCGTATGTTTCCCAAACAAGAGTTGAGATAGCCAGTAGGAAAGTGTAGACAAGTTTGATATCATCAGCGAATAGGAATGGTTTTCCATGCTTGATAACTTCACATATTTCATTTATATACATGAGAAAGAGTAACGGTGCTAGGACGCTTCCTTGAATCACTCCACTGGTGACTGATCTGGGCGCTGAGCTGTTGTCTACCATTTTCACTGTTTGTGTGCGGTCTACAACATATGGAGCAAACCAACTGAGCAATGTGTCACGTATACCGAAAGATGCCATTTTTATCAGAAGGTGCTTATGAGACACGGGACAAGAAGCTTTTTGCATATCCAGAATTACAATACTAATTGCATTCCATGAAACAACAGATTTTGTAACATGGTTAAAGAATTCCATCTGGCACGTCGTGCACGATCGTTTGCCGAGGAACCCATGCTGAGAGTGGTTTATAAAATTTTCTGATAGTAAGAATTCAACCATGCGACATTTTATTATCCCTTTCCAACACTCTAGAACAAGTCGGATTATAGTTAATGGGGCGATAACCTAGGCACATGGAACGATAGCATAGGGGCGATGGTTTGATCCGTCAAACCTTTAACAAGCAATCAGTAGAGTTTCCGGTATGATCTACTCCGGTGCCTCGACTAATGACAACCGTGGACTTCCGGGAATCGAAAGGGGAGACCTTCTCCAATTTGAATTCGCTTTCTCTGACTTCACTAAATCTTCAAGAGAATAACGTCATGCTGTCCGCAGAGTACTGCCGGTTATAAGCCTTGTTTTTCGACTACATGGTTCACACTTTTCCATTTACAATCACCAAAGTACTGCCCGGTTATTCAATGGTATGGTGTAGTTTCGAACGCATAAGTGTTGCGGCCAGCGGACAAGTTTGATCAAAATCATGTTGGGGCTCAATCAGCCTCGTCAGCTTGATCATTTCCGTCGAATGAGCGATGATCAAATTCCGGAGCATCTGCTGTAAGGGCAACTGGATCCAGCTAAGCAAATTCCTGGTCGTCAGTATCTGAGATACTAGGAAGTTACACTGATTCTCAATATTAGGAGGACTTGGCTGTGAACTAGCCGTTGTGGAAAAATAAGCTCCTGACGGATGTATGCAAATTAACGGAGTAACTAACGTGCTGCTAAGAGTAGAAGCGTCCAGCAGACAAGGGAGCCATCAAAACCTCAGATGGTGGTGACATGACTAGATGGCGTTGCGATGTGTGCGGCCGCGGATGCACTGGTATTCTGGGATTGGTAAGCCATTAGCTTACTCATGTTGCATCGTCAGCAAAGATGCAACTGACACGTTATGTTCAGGTGGGTTAAGTCAGTTAAATAAACTTTTTTGTTCGTCGTGGCCAACGACCGACGTCGTTTGGCAACCCACCCGCTCCCTTTTTCAGAAATATGGGTCTCTATGGACTTCTGTCTCTTTTTTCGTCCAGTTTCGTTGGTGTGCTTTCAGGTGAATATTCTTCCTGTTTTCAATCTAACCTTGAATCTCGTTTTTCCTTCTTACCCTCTCGAGGTTGCACTAACATACACTCCTATACTGAACTACCTGTTATGTTATATTTTCAACATTCTCCTTCTGGGTTAGACCTTAACTTTGGAGGTTTCTCTCTGGCTAACCGGCATTGGCCAGCTGGACAAAATGGCCTCATGCACACATTTTCAATTGGGTTTACGCCGGATACGTGACGAGTGGGTGAAACCACAAGTGGTGTGGCAAGATCCACTTGTGATGGTTAATTACAGGCCTTCTTTCACTCTGGTCACTGAGACAGGTAAATCCAAAGCGAAGGTCGGCAGGCATATTGGTGGATTCTGCATTAACAATCGGATGGAATATCCATCGCGAAGACCAACTGCGAGGTGTTTGTTGTATATGAGACGTCCACGGGTGTCATGCAATGTTCCATACCAGGTCTACTGCTGTTACCATTATTTTTGAAAAAACCAACTAACTGCATGTATGCCGATGACTCTTAATTGCGAGATGTATTGCACCCTCCTGAGGATTGTGGTACTCTGCGGTGAGCCCAAAATCCCACTGACAAACCAGGAGGGCAAGATCTATCGAAATGGTGAGCAATCATTCATCGTAGATTAGGTTGAAACAACATTTGGACGTTGACTTCAGTAATTCACTACCCTAACGCCAATGCGTTGATACTGACAAATAAATCTAGTGGCAGGTTGATAGCGCCCAGAGGGATACGGGGTAATTACCGGCAAAATATACTCTACTTTCGTGAGTACTCTGCTGGAACCGCCCCTGGAGGAGCACGTGCAGGTAAGCCTACCCCACCTGACAGCACTTTTTGCCACCGCAAGTTTATGCAACGACTGGGAATCAAGGACGCTTCAGGTTCTTAGTTTCAAACCTGTGAACATTTACAGAGCCTTTTGGGCATACTCCCAAGGAACTTCAGACAAATGCTGAAAGACGTGTTACCAAAATTGAGAACGACGACCACATAATCCATTCCGATGAAAACCACTTCAATCTAGTGGATACAGTCAGCGGAGGTGGATAATCGTTTATACTAGACTCAAAATCTGGTTGTTCACTTCGCAGACAACGCACTTTCTGCTTGTGACTGCTGACATGAATTGCCCATCCGGCACAGGTCATGGAATCTGCATATCCGCGAAAGTTTTGAAAACGTAATGGCGACTGGCTCTTATAGAGCTGGCCAATATGGGCGGTAATCGTTTTGGTGCACATAACCCTTAACCGGTATGTGTGGGCGTGTGCCATTTCTTCGAATGTAATTGTAAGATGGCCATGATGACCTTAAACCTCGCTACGCATTTCACGCCACTTTTTCAGGCCTAAGCACACCTCATAAATTGCATGCTAACATTGGAAAACTTGGTGGGTTATTTTTGTTTGTTGAGGTTGCTGCATGTGTTGAGTTGTGACGACGATCATGCATCCGGTAGGAGGCTGACGTTCGCGCTCCCGAAGTCGCAGTTCTGTTAGCTGTTATTCTCCGTACATTAGAAATATTTTGGAAGTGTGACGTTTTGTACGCTATTTTCTATTTCATAATTCTGATTATTATTCACACGTTTCACCCACCCCAACTTCTCATGTACAGCCAACATTTAAACTAACTTAATCGGACTAATCAATGGTCACAAAATACAACTCACTCACACTTTTCGGTTCGCGAGCCTTGCGTTATCTCTGCATCCAGTACCGCCAAGAAACCGATTTTTGAAAAGTTTGAAGTTAACTGAATAAACGGGCTAATGTGGCAAAATCTTCTCATTTATCTGCCATCGGAATTAATCTATCAGTCGTCCAACGACTCTCACCTCTGGCGCTATCCTCCTATCTGATAGTGGTCTGTTCAACCTAACGGACTTTGACTTATCAGTGAGTCGTTCATATTTTACCGATATATCTCGTGTTTAATTTGCACGTCTATCCTTGGGCGTATCCATAACCGTTACGACTCTTCTTTGAAATCATCATATTTTGGTTATTTTTATCACTTGACTGATCAGGCCACTACAGTAGCAATTGAGTCTTCTTTGCAAAGACTGAGAGCCATTCAAATTACGTATGCGACAACTTGTCCTCCGATGATTGTCAATTCTGGTATACCTCTGAGGCCTTACATCGCGTAATGGTCGAAGCTTGTTCTTGCGCCACTGGTCCATGCATACTTTCCATTGCCAAACCTCTGTTCATATGTATTTGGGTTTCACTGGTACTTCAGCGTTCCGCCACAACGTGAATTTTAGCACTTTGTCGTCTCCGTGTGGATCGTTGGTGGCGAACCATGGAAATTTGGTGGATTCAATATCAAGGTTTGTTGTTATTTTTTTCCTTTCTGTTTTTAATAGTTTTCTTGTGCTTCGGCATCTTGCTAATAAGAAGCGGTTCGTAAAGAAAATAATCATGTTTGGTCCGAATCGATTTCTCAAAAGACACAGCGCTTATAGACGGTCGCCGCATCACAGACGTGAATAGTCTACCTCCAGCCCATTGATAAAGGTTTCAAGTAGATTGAGCGGAGCTTGGAGGATCATTAGGCGTTCGAGACTAATATTGCTATCGCTGACAACACCTAGTTCTGTTATTCCACTTCTTCTAAATGTTGAGCTTTTTTGAAGGGAAGCTACTTCGCAAGCACTACGATTTCTGTTTCTCAGGAAGAAAGTGGACGCCATTGGAACTTTTGAACTCCAACACCACAGGATCCGTCAGGACGTTAAGCACGGAGAATGGTGACAGAAGTAAATAATAAAAAAATGCTGTCCGTAAAACGGGAGGAGCAACTAATCATGTAGCAGCCTGATCCTAGAAGTGACAATCTGTCAATAGTCTGGAACGCCATCACTATGGTAAGTAAGTGCAAAGTACGTGTGTAAGTTAAGCAAAGTGCGTACTAATAAAAAAACGACTGGATACGGTCCACTTGATTGAGAAGTTCAGCAAGCGGAAAAATGCAAAACCAATTAATAGCATCGGGCAAAGTGACGTTATTATTTTCGCACGTGTTATAGGAAAGGAACACTGTCGGTTGAAGGGCTTGAATGCTAGTCGTAGGGAGTGAGTTGCTGAGCTGTCGTGTTCGGGAAAATTATTTTTATGGAAACAATCGTTTTATTAGCTTGGCACCGGGTGCAGAAATTGAAATGGTCAAAACCTGCGTCATGGACCCACATCTGTCTGTTTAAACGGACCGTTAATTAAAACCGACTCTATGGTAATTGCTTTTCGAAAATCGGTATGACTGCTGTTGTTCTGGTCGATTGCGTAGGGCAGTGTTAACACAAAGATGCTCGGGTTACTTTTAATTAGTTTTTTTTATTTTTTTCATTTGTTGATCATTTTATTTTCGGATGTTTAATTTTTAGTTGTAAGAAGTGGATTATATAGCGACTTTCAAGGCGATGTTTGGGAATCGTGAATTTTGCAATTTCTCACAGTTCTAGGAATGTCTTCAGAAGTACATTGATGAGGTGGACTATTTTGGCCTTCGTGGGATGAGCCGTAGGTCGAAAACTGCTTTCAAGTACGATAAGGTAAGGTGACACGTTCTCTAGAAAACCGTACATAGTTATTATCGTTGTACAACTATAAAGGGCGTCGAAGCGTATGCGAGGGTGTGCGACGTGTATAGTGGGTTTCCTGTTGTCAGCTTTTACAAATCAAGCCTCGCGACACATGTTGCAGATCCGACGAGATGCCTGTCCGGTTGTGAGCTCTTTCGAATCGGAGTACAGCCAATCCCCGTCGTCTGTTATATGAGTCCTATCTTACGAATCGTGGACTCATCGTCAGTGAATTGAACGAATGCAGTGGTCTGTTCTAATGAAATACACCAAATGCTGACATTAAGCAATATGTAGCGGATGTTTACGGGAAGTTTATCACCACCGCTGACATTGGAAACGCCCGCCGCAGGTTGAAGTCTGTGATTTCAATTGAGTTTGTTATGTAAGATTGGGCAAGGGACATTAGAGAACCTTGACAAGTTGTTTTTGGTGATCAGTGCGATAGATGTGGTGCGCACCATGAAGGATGAAGGCAACATATATACGCATATCAGCATCGCCCAGCGAATGCAGATTGAACTATCCCGACGATTCCCGCATGTTGTGAATGTGGATGCCACCCACGTGATAAACACGCACAAGACTGTCAATGTATATTCCTTCATATTTTTGAAGTTGGTAGCTATATCAGTCCCTCATAACAGAATGTCCGGGACACGACCGGCTCGTGATGCACGGGTACGTTCGTGATGGGAATTATGCTTCACTACGTAGGCTGTTCGCAATTTTTCGGGAAATGATGGGCGAGCAGGTTGCGGCGTAAACATTTGTCATGGATAAGGTGACTGCGCAAATGAGGGCGGCCCATGTGGTGTTCGGCTGCGACATCCTATTGCGTTACTTTCGTGTAAGTGGTGCCGTACGTAAACATGTAAATGGGCAAAATTTGTCCGTCATATTTGCTGAAAGACACATTTTTTCACGATTGTTCCCTCTTCCACGGAATGGCCACGGTAGACAAGGAGGAAGAGCATGTTGTACCCTTACACTCTTTACCGTAAGCTAAAATGTGATCTGTATACCATCCATCGAACGGATAGGAAGTTTCTGAATAGGTTTTTGTGTAGTTGGCTGTACATCATGCCGAAGCAGGCCATCCATGCGCGAAGCGATGTTGTCCACTTTGGCAATAGAACGAATGAAAGGCTGGAAAACGTAAACGGACGGTTGAAGAAGAGAATTCACCCAAGAGACTTCCTAGCCGTTGCCATTCAAAATATATAGATTCACGGTGAGTGACTGCTGCGGGAGTATGAAATACAAACCATCTATGGGTGCGACCGTCGTGAGGTTGTGAATGATAACTGGTATGTGAAGAACATTCTTTGCAGAATGACCACATTTGCCCAGGACCATCTGAACGGACGGACTTTACGACTCCCTTCCGAAACGGTATGTGGGTGCGAGGCAAGTCATTCTCTAGTAATCACCTTGAACATGGTAGCTTCGTGTGTGACAGGATGGCGACGCTTTCGTCGCAGGTAGCGTACAGGGTACATGTGAATGTACCTTTGACAGTACAATTTGGCCTTTATGCATACACATTCTGTGGGTGTTCCGGAAACATCTATCCCTACGGTAAGGTCTTGTTTATTTTTCATTTCCATTCACAGAGGTCGCGTCCCCATTCATGAGCGTTGGCTGGCAGAGTACAACTTGCCAATTCGACCTTTGGTAGGCCCATCGCTTCGGTCGCTTTCTGCAGACAATTTTAGCTGTCACAAAAAAAGCCCCGCATCATCTGTTTGAAAAACCGCATGGCTGAAACAGCCGCACAGCGGTGACCTGCTTTTGCCCGTAAGATAGTAGAACGTGCCAAGGCTGGCTTACCTTTATACGACTTCCCCATGGGTTCAGGTAAAAGCAGTATGCAGCCGTGGTAGGCGAAAGAATCTAAAACAGGATTGCCATGTGGACACTGCGATGAACCCGTACAAATGGACAGCTATTGGTGTGACAATGATCAGTTGATTTTTCACTCCAAATGACAGACAAACGAGAGTCCATTCTGTAGCATGCAGTTCAAACCTAAGTCGCCTGGTAAGTGTACGTTTCGAATGCGTATGTTTGTCAGTTCCTTCTACTTCAGACGATGTTTGCACTTTCCCAGTGATTATGGGAAGCAAGTCCAGCACACCACTCACAACTTATGTCGGCTTAGACTGGCCCACTGTTAATGTACCGCTTGTACGCGGGTTGAGGAAATCGCGAACCGTCATCACATGGAACGATCATCCTGTTGATATAGTTGAAGAAATTAAGTTCCTTCATATATGCTTACACAGATTTCTTACAGCTATCAGATGCGATGAACGACATGATGATGAAGACTTCATCTGATACACTGTTTCAGTCATCCGAGGTCACCCATAACACACGAAAAAGGAATACCACATTCTGTGCTGTAAAAAGCGGAGGTAGTATGTACATTTATTCGTAATTATCAAATATATAATTAGAAATTCTATCCTCACGTCGTCGTCCCCAGTGGCTTCACTCGTCCACCCGTGTGCTTCAGCATGGGGGACGGTTCGGCATAATTCGTGTTGTAGGACAAATGAACGAAACATTTATAAGTGTCTAAGAATGGAATACAGTTTGTTATAACTCGTAAGGTAGGACAAATGCGCTGATCATAGCTTAAGTGAACTGGATGGAGCGGTTTCTAGTGTGAACGAACACTACATACTTATGCGTTGTACACAGTTTTGTTCAACCGGACGGAGCAGCCATTAAGGTGGATAAATGAGGCATGATTAGGTGGTGATCATGGCTTAAGTCAACCGGACGGAGCAGCTACCAGTATCAGCGCAAGGCACATGAATCGGAATAACAAAAGAGTGCAATAATGTCGACGTATATAATTCACAACATTTTAGTATGAGGCAAGGTGAAACGCAGTTCGCGACCATGTTTCCGGGATTTCGATTCCGCCGAATGGTCCCCTAAATGTGTGGCTTGAACTGCCTTTCGTTTGACCCGGATATGGCGTGAAAGCGCCTCTTAGCGAAGGACCAAAGATTTTCCATATTTTTCCGGTGCACCACGCTGTTCTCAGGATCCACGAAATTGCTAGAATGATCGACCGTTCAGTGCTGTTAATGAGCCGTTTCATTCAAAGCTCTGCAGGCTCTCCATTAGCCCTTAATTATTAGAGTAGTCGGTAGAAAACGAAAGAATCAAATAATGCAATCGGATGAAGAATGATAAGTCGACTGTATTTCGTCTGGTCCAAGATCGGACCACCATGAACGCCATGATCATCGCCTGAGTATGTCGTGTGCGTTCACACTAGTAGCTGCTCCGTCCAGTTCACTTAAGCTATGATCAACGGTGATAAGTAGAAAATGGGAGAATTCAGCATAAACGTGCACTCAGACCGTCGGGCATAAGTTGCAATGATATCTTTCAGCTCTGGCCAAACATGAGGTAACACACTGGCAGCCGTCAGTGAAGTCTGTAGACGGCGAAACCATAGACCAACTGTTATCGGAATCATAATCGTCCATGACAAGAAGATAGGACGGTTGTAGCTGAAGTGGTAGAAGTGGGAATGAACGTTTTCGTGGGATAAATAATGAATATCAAATTTGGTCATTATCTATCAGATAGATGAGCATTGGCTCGCGTGCACGTGGCAAGCTATATTCAAGAATAGTCAATAAGCAATAAACAAAACAATACGCCCGTTTTTACTGATAGAGTGGGACGTGTTACCCATGTTTACACTGTACCGTAAGTAGAAGCAACCAGGTGAAAACGTAAGCTCTTTTCCACTGGAAATACTATAAAAGAATCAAGCTGGACATAAAATTCAGGTGAATAATTAACCAACGACCGTGGTGGCATAGCTTCCATTAAGAATTACTGTGATATTTTGTGTACAATGCAATGTAAACGCAACGTGGTCGAGGATTACAAACTAAATCATATCTACAAAACCACACGGAACTGAACATTTCTGCCCAACGGCTCATGTATTCTACCACGGCAATTCCGACGGAAGCGTTTTCAGGGGGTAAAATCGATGAGAAAAGTCAACATGATGTTTTTGTCGAAAAAAATGGCGGCACATTTTTTCAGACGAAAGTGCAAATGCGGACAGTTTCCAGGTATAGCTGAGTTTTCTCCTTGCAACACAGCTATTATGCTCGATAAGATATGTATATTTGTCCCGTAATATGCGTTTTGATATTTTATGAAAAATCTCTCTTCGCGCCTAAATGGCCGTTTCCAACTCGTTTCGGCCTTGAAGCACCATACCCGCGAACTACATATTTGCCGATGGAAGTATTGTAATCTTTCCAGCTGAAAGTGTTCTTTAATGTAAATCTTTCAGCAGATCACCTCGTTTCCATTCCAGCGGACATCCTGGTTTCATGGAAAAGTTAACAAACGTGGTACTAACGATTGGTGAGGTATGGTGAATTGTCCTACGTGGAAGTAGGTTGAATACGTTTCTCACGTTCGCAGTTTTATAAAAGGCTTAGTACTTGTCTTTCAGCATCAGTTCGATTGTCGAAATTATAGTCAAGCTTTCCTGTTTAATTACGTCCAAATTTAAATAAAGGCATGTTTTTCCACCTCTATGAAGTAGATTTTCATTATATTTTACCTACATATTTCCGAAATAACGTAGAATGCGACTCTACGTTATTTTGCCATTAATCATAATGTCATTGAACTACCGCACATTTCTTGCCTACGTCTTCGGAAGATCGAAACAAAGACATCTTCAGGGAACAGATTTGTAAGATTTCAGGATCTGCAACGTCAAAAATTTTCAACAAGTTTAATAGCTAGAAAGCATTTTTCAACCGAAAGATAGCGGAGGTATTCACGGTCCACTGGTTACTCGCGGCCACATAACAAGTGAAAACCAAAGGCTAAATTCTGTGCAGAAGCGGAGGTAATTTGTACGTTTTTCCGGAATAATAAAAAAACAAGTAGTTCAAGTTTTATCCCCATGTTTTCGCCCTTAGTGACTTCGTTCCTTCTCCAACTTGTTTCAGCGAAAGGTGCAGTTTTGATGACCTCGTAAAATAGAACAAATGGACGGAGCACATATAAGTGCCCTAGCATGAAGCACAGTTTGGCATAACCAGTATGATAGGATGAATGGACAGGGCAATCATGAGTCTCGTAAGCTCCTGAGCTTGAAGTGTTCCTCAATATAATTCGTTCAGCAGATCACCTGGTCTTCATTCCAGCTTACGTTATGACCTCATGGAAAAGATCGTGATAGGGGCATCAACGAATGGCAAAGCATGACGAATATACCCAAGAAAACACCACTTGTTCAGTTTTTGTGCACTATCCCACTTTGAAATAACTTGTAGGCGTATCTTACGTTTTCACTCTTACAAAAACATAAATACTCATGCTTAAACAACATCAGATTATCGAAATTATACTCAAGTTTTCCCGCTTATGTACTCCCGAATTTAAATAAAAACATACGTTTCCTTGTCTATGACATCCGTTGTCATTGTTTTCAACCATCAGCTAGCTGAAATAACGCACATTGCAACTTTGCGTAATTTCTCCACTAATCTGTATGTCATTGTACTACCGCGCATTTCTTGCTCACGTTATTAGGAGATTGAAACAAAAATTTTCCAGCCAAAAGAATTGTATGATTTCAGGAACTGAAACGTCACAAAATTTCAACAACTGCAGTGGCTGGAAAAATTTTTTTTGCTAAAAGATAACTGAGATATTCACGGCCTACGGATTACACGCAGAGTTGAAGGATTGATAAAAACTAGCGGCCGAGGGATTTTATCGTGCGAATAGGTTTTCAGCCAACAGTACAACGAAAAATACGAAGGGATAGAGGGCTTGAAAAATCTCCGAATATTGTGGCGGTAACTAGCTGGGCTAGAAATGGCACGTCTTTTATAGCAAGGGTACTGATGATCTAAAAAGAAGGGCGCATAAGGGCACGAGAGGGATTCATGAAAGTCAGCAAATGAAGGAGACGCACCACAATCATCCTGAAAATTGTGTGGTTAGCCGTTATTGTGTTACATAGCCGAAACGAGTTGGAAACGGCCATTTGGATGCGAAGTCATCATCCAAATTTTTCACGAAATATCGAAATGCATACTTCAGCATAAATATGTAGGTGTTATGGAGAATTATGGTTGTATTGCAATGAGAAATCTCAGTTATACCTAAGTATTGTTCATATGCTTACTTCTGTCGAGAAAAATGCTGTGCCTTTTTTTACGGGTAAAAGCGTCATGTTTGTTCTCGTGGTCAATGTGGTGCTCTGAATATGCTTCCATCTGAATGTCTATGGTGAAATGCATATTTCTATCTTGCAGAAACACTCGATTTCATACGGTTTGTGAGATATGATTGAATCTGTGGTTTACGACCAAGTTGCGTTTGCATTGCAGTGTACGTTAAGTATCACAGTAGTTACTTATGGAAGCTATGCCATCACGTTTTTAGGTTAATTATACATTTGAATAATATGCTTAGCTTGTTTCCTTGTTAGGATTTCGGGTAGAAGACGGTCGACGGTGAGTCACCTTTAAAGATGATTGCATCTGACATGATTACTTGTTTGTTTCTACTTACGGTCTGGTGTAAACGTGGGCAACACGCCCCACTCTCTCATTACCAACGTGGAAACTGTTTTGTTTAGTGACTTTGCCCGAGTGTGGCTTGCCAGTTGTACGCGAGTCAGTGCTCACTTGTCTGATGGGCAATGACAAAATTTGATGCTCGTTATTTCTTCAACGGGAACTGATTCTCACTTGTACCATTCCAACTACGACCCTTAAATCTTCGTATCATGGACGCCAGCTACATACTTCACTGGTGGTTATCAGTATGTTTTCTAATTTCCCGTCAAAATTTAAAAAGGTCAATATACGTTGGACGGTTCAAACACAAGCATATCCTGATTTCTACCGTGTGTTTCTTTTCAATGTTGTTCATAGCCTAAATCAACTGAAACGAGCAGCCACTAATGAGACTAACTAAACATGACAGCTACTAGTGTGAATACATACTTCATACTTAGACATTGTCAGTAGCCTTTTATCGAGAAAAAAACAAAGCGTGTTGTTCAACGAAGTGGGGAATAGTAACAATGTTTGGTACAGCCGAGTTTTCTCCTTGTAACACAAATATCTGCACATTTGTCTCAAAATATACATTTTAATGTTTCACGAAAAATTTTAAAAATACCTTATCGCGCCTAAACAGCTGTTTCCAACTCATCATCACACCGGCGAACTGCACAATTGGCTACATATATATTGTGTTCACCTGCTAATCACCATTATTTGTTCACAGTCATATGTTACATATTGTAATTTATTGTTGTAAAAGCTGTATACACCCACTTATTAACTTCGTCTGTACCTTTGCTTGAAAGCACAGGTATCACCTTCGAACTTAGTTGACTGCAGCCACAATAAGCGAAAGTTCTACCTTGTTTCTTTCCCATATTTGGCTCCACGTATCTGCTGACAATCAAGCGCTCAAGGTTTACTTCTAGCAACATGCATGAGAATTATTCACCTGACGTTGTCTGATTCTACAATCGAGCGGTATCATCCCCCGTATTTGGTGACCCTCCCAACACGACAAAATTCAACTCGTCAGTAGGTCGTTCTAGGTTATCAACACACCCTACGTCTTCATTTGTAACCTGGTATTATACCCCTGATTACCGTGTCACTTGATTGGTTAAGTCACGACGTACTGCTTACGAAGTTTGGCGCATCGCTGAAAAAAAATCATCTGAATCACTGAAAATTTTAACAAAAGTTTAAATTGACCGCGCAATCAGAAAGTGAAATTTTATACAATTTTCGCTAATAAGTGAGTTTCAAACATCAGTTGAAAGTATCAGCCATGTTCTCTGTTCAGTTAAATGTTTGACCAACCTTTTCATCAGCTGTCTAATTAGCGACAGTCATGGCAATAAGTGTTCATCATTTGAAAGGGTAACATGTAACGTGACGTGTTGACACATGCTGCTTCCTGCTGTTTAAGTGAGAAACAATGCAAAAAGGTGCCCAAGCTCCTTGATTTTCTCCAATTATACCACGTAGCTCTTTACCCCAAAGTGGACCAGCTCTGCGGTGGTATTACAACTTATAGGTATTACAAATAATTAGTGTTGCATATAAGTATATTAATAAATAACCGCACTCATACAGTCTGATGGCTTAGAATGTATACTGCGCCTGACATCGCAATAAGTTCTAATAAATCATCTTGTCAAGTTTATACTTGGCATATGCCACAAGAGTAAAGCAAGCTACCAAGATTTCCCGAAAGCGTTCGACTCTGTCAATCACAGGTTTTTGGGTTGAAAGCTACGAAAAGCCGAAATTTCCCCCAGAATCTGCAGATGGATACAGACGTTCCTAGTTGGAAGATCGTGCAGAGTGAGAGTAGGAGGAGTACTGTCAGACAATGGTTCCCCGTTAAGCGGAGTACCTCAAGGGTCAATCCTCGTCCCTTTTCTCTTCTTGGTATACATAAACGGCTTGACCAACAATCTGGTCAGTCCATGTTACCTGTATGCAGATGATATAAAGCTGGCGGGAAATGCGTTGGACTCGGGCGTCCTACAGGAGGACATTCTGAAGATCTGTGAATGGACATTAAAGTGGGATTTACCACTGAATGTCCTCAAAAGTCATATCCTTGCTAATGCTACTCAGTCGATCCCTAGGTATATAGGGGATGCACACGAACTGACAGCCAAACATGCAAAAAACAGCAAACGAGAGATTTAGGTATCCAGGTCAATAACACGTTTGCTCCAACTGCCCAGAGTGCTGCAGCCGCGACAAAAGCACGGAGAACATTATACCGACTAAAATCTGCAATCGCCAACCCATGACCAGCAGTATTCATTCCGCTATACTCTGCCATAGTTCGACCCCACCTGGAATATTGTGCCCAGGCGTGGTCACTGTATCTAAAAAAGGACAGAGCTGCCCTCGAGAAAGTACAAAAGTTCGCCACTCGTATGGTATAGGGTATGAAGGGTCTAAGTTACCAAGACCGACTAAGCTCGTTGAACTTATTCTCGCTCGAACGCCGGCGGGTAAGAGGAGACCTTATTGAAGTGTACAAAATTACCAATCACACCGGCACAAGTCCTCTGGAATGTTTGCTTATGATACGTCAGTACAGAGATTTGAGAGGACATAGGTTCGTGATCAAGAAAACAAGATCACGATTGGCAGTTAGGTTTAACTTTTTCACTAACCGGGTAGTCAACTCGTGGAACAAATTACCTTCAATGATCGTGGAGGCCTCCAGCGTAGACGTATTCAAAACGGAGCTAGACAAATGTTGGAACAACCTTTTCTCCAATTTGTACTGATCGAAAAGTGATTTGCTCTTGCTGTTCACGGCAACCTGGAGTCGCTATGTTTTTTATATCTAACATCAGACCACTACCGGAAGCATCCGCATCGACAGAAAGCGCAGTCTGGTCAATCTCCGGATCACAGCAGTCAAGCATCAGGAAGTCAACAGGCTCAGGCCTTCATCAAGTCCTGGATTTGAAATTAAAAGCTGCTTTTTTAGATTTATCGACCATCTAGATAGTCGATTATTCGTGATATAGCAGTTAGCGCCTACATCACGTACAGTGGACTATCTGGGCATATCTGGATTATATCTGAACTCTACTGTTTTAATTGAAATTCCTCTGCTTCAAAAGAGTGGAATATTTCACTGTTCCAGATTGTTGAAACCCTGACAAGCGCGGACGATGGCTGTAATGAAACGTTTCATGCATTCAGAAATTTGTTTATCCAATATGCGAACAGCCTTGAACCACGACTTTCTGCTGAGATGGTACCATCCCACACGTGTGGATGTATGTTCGAAAAATGAAATTTTCTTAAGAAACTTTAGTTAAATCAGGCATAACGAGTCACGTATCATAAACCACACAGTACGGGCCAGTGACCAGCTTGATATACCAAGCTGACAGCTACATCTACCTGTTCTGCATACAGAGTGACGAGTTTGTCCTTCTTCGAGCCAGTGTGTACTATTCGATTGGTATATTCAAGCATCATTCTCATATCTATCCCGTATAGCTTTTGGAACGATTTCTTATCATGTTGGATAAAGGTCCATTCTGTCATGTCATGATTAGCGGATTCCGTTTTTAAGACCGTCGTTTGACGATGTACTAGCGATAAAGTAAACGATATCTAAGCCCCCGGATCTCTATTCTGATTGATTTCCATGATGTTTGTTTTCTCAGTGCACTTCGACGGAATATCTACTGAGTGACATGCGTACACACTTAGTGTGACTCAGATAAAAACTTCAACCGTCTGACGAACGCTTAATGACGTCAGTGTCTATCTTTAGGAGCACCAGCATTCTAGATTTTTAGTCTTCATCGTAGCGAACACTGTTTCGGGGAATATTTGCTATAAGATGTGTGATGTAAGTAAGAAACATAAGAGAACCGAGCACTTACTTGTAAAGAAACCTCATAGAAATCAAAGAGGGTGATGAAAGATTCGATCCGATTTCGGCTCTAAAGTTTCCGTTATTCAGGTAGCAGCTACTCCGACGAAGATTCTTTCCGTGGATGTCAAGCTCTTAGCTTACATCTGAGAGAGCCACTTCGAACACGATAGAAAACCTTTACAAAATAGAAAATGTGACGTCTGAGAAGGGGCCGTTGCCCTTTGTTTTCGTCAAACTATTCATGAAGATGAGTAAGTTTGTCACGGATGGCCAGTTAGGAAGTAAGCCATGCTGTGTAAAACAAAACAGGCCAGTTCCCAGAAGGTTCTCAAGAACACTGCATTCCAACAAGGGCTTCATTATTTTGCATAGGGCACCATTGATGCTGATTGGTGAGCGGCTAGCTGGGAGGTGCTGGTCTTCCGCATTAAAAGTTGACCTGACCGTGGGTTCTTCAAACGCACTGGGTAAATGCCCCTCCGAAGTATCTGGTTGAACAGCTTGTATAGGAGTTCTGCCAGACAAACTTCAGCTTCTTTGAAGATCCTAAGGTCGATCTTAGTTAGACTCAGATTACCTTAGTGACTGGCTTTATGTAAGGGATCCTGCTATATATTACGAAAATTTCAGCAGGAATGATTTTCTAAATGCTTTGCAGAGAAAGAGTAGGGTACAAGTTTGGTGATGCAATACCACCAAACAGTGCTCATTAAATACATTGGCATCCAGTTAGAGATAAGACAGAGTCTACCGTTAGACAGTCGCAGGAAAGAGCTGAAAGCTTATTCTTCTTCACTCAAGGCGTATGCTCCAATAAAAACATTTTATTTGAACAAACCCTCAGTATTACGTATGAGGTCAGTACCTCTTTGGATTCCTTTCCCTCACTCATTTATAACAATTCCTTCGGGTTGCCTTTACGCTTACGCTTCACGAATAAGTGGGAATTATTGTCGAAGTGACGTGGAAGAGGTGGGCGGGAACATAGAATACATAATGTTTGCGACAAGAATTCGTAAACCACCTTCTGAACTGCGTTTTGAAACGCTTCTTAGACCGTTAAACTTTGCATGACAGAACTTACGAATCGTAGACTGTTTTGCTGGTTTTTGCAGCCACTTGTGAATAAAACCAAAGCTCAATAATGAGTGACCACCGTGTCCAAGTGTGGGCATAGTTATCACTTTGTCCAACAGGTAATAATTAGTAGCAATAATTAAAACCAGTAGAGATGGAATCCGACCAGGACGGTGCTGCATCGGGGAGTTGATATGAGATATCCACATGTTCTACCGTGCCAACCTAGAAGGGTGCAGCGAAACTCCGGTCTTACAGTCCGAGTGAGACATTGACCATCAGCTGATCGTAAATGCCTTGAAGCAACTTACAGTCAAAAGATAAAATATTTGAAACCCTAGGAAGTTTTATAGACTGTCACTCACAACGTCGTCAACTAAAGCATTACACGAGTTGCAGCGGTATACAACCTCCATTATAAATACGTTTTGACCGCGTAAAGTTGGCCGTAGCCACACAGCATCACATCTATTGGAGGACTGAGAATTCTCAATGACCAAGAATCTGGAGAGAATCTGATTGAAGGAAGTCACAGATCCTCCCGTGTCCCCTCTGGAAAGAGTCAACACGATACATGGAGTGCCAAAATGCATGTAGTCCAAGGAGAATACCGCCATAATATCGTTTGGCAGACTTTCAAACGGCGAATTCCCAACATTTCGTTCTGCGTGCAGCCAAGTATGGAACATTGCGTTCGAACGTGTAACGCCATGAAATACAAGAAATGTGGTGAGGTTTCTAGCAGGCTCATTATTTCTTGCGCAACTATCGTGGCTAAAGCATTCAGCGTTTCCCTTAGTTTACTTTATAACAAAACGGATTGGTGTATCACAAACTAGGTTGTTCATTTTCACAAGGGGTGACTATTACCTCGCAGCAACTTCAAATTCTTCCATTTCTTATTACCACATTCATCTTTATCACTATGCCATGTGAGTAGATAAAGATGTATTTGAGTTTCACATTGACGTTGCACACCCTAACGAGGAAGACTTAACAGTCTAAAGACCGGTTAATTTTTCTATGGATTGTTCACAGTTGCAATTTCGACCATCTATTAAATGCGTTCTTTCGAAGTCCACTTACAGAAAGGCTGCATCAGTGTTACTACACAAATGCAACTCAACTGCTTTGCATTTGACAACTTCAGGCTGTAGTAATTGAACGCGCAGTCACCAGTCACTTTCTTTTAAAAACCCCTTGGTGTTTTCGGTGGGTTTCGGAAATTTTTAGGAAGTCGAAGAAAATACTAACAAAGCATTTTCATAGTGCTCCGTCTGCACTTTAGAGGACATTGCACTCCGTGCAGCAGCTATTCACGTAATGCGAAATCCTGTGAACCGACAACGTACGCCTCAAAACTAAATTTTAGAATGAATTACTTGAGTTTCTACTGATGAACCAACCAATGGGTTTGCATTTTTCTCATGTGAATGGTCTAGTTTGTACTAAGACATCACACACACACTTTGTTACAAGTTCACCGCTGACTTAGATTATTGAGATTATATGAATTATTAAGTCACAACAAACGGGAAAACATTACCTCATTGGTACGCCTGTTGGAGCTCTGAACCTTACTATTCCGTGAAGATGTTTGTCTCCAAATGCACAGCTTAGAAAACATGAACATTTTATGGTCTCTGAAGACGGACGGCTTGTATGCGCCAACTTCGTGTGTTTTATCCGGCCAAATGTAGAAACAATTAACACTATGGTAACAACGGAAAATATATCGACTTAGAATCTTTTCTCGCAAAAACAAGAGCCTTAGCGATCATGACTAGCCTTTTCAATAAATGTCTACTTAAAAAAGCAGCTAATTTACATTTAAGATGTATTCCGCGAAAAATTTGCAGTTTCATGCTTCAAAGCGATTGGAGCATTTCTAAACAATCAATTACCCTATTGGTACGCACGTAATGCAAACTTTATAACCCACACTCAACCCAAACTAGACCTAACTGGTCCCCAATGGTCCACACTATTCACCATTAATCCCAAGTTTAGTTAAGGTCTTGCGTTAATAGAACTCTAGCATCATTCTTGAGGGATTATTCCGGGTTCCAAAACGGAGTAAATTAATAGCTTAATAATGTCTTATACAGTGGAAATGTGATAACATTTTGAAACGGTCCCTAGAAAAGTTACAGACAGTTTTTAACGGTAGGTCGCTCCAGTGAGTGATGCCCCTGTAATAAAACAACTGTTGCCTAAACACGGCTCAGTATTGGGGCTTGTAGAACTTATTGTTTTGATCTGTTTTACTGCCACTAGAATAAAAAATGCTGCGCAATTCCTAGGCTAAAACTGTGTGTATGGATTATATCTCTGTGGGATCTTCAGATCTTGAGTGAATGAAGATCGAGACTCGTAAGGGAGGTTCCTCAGGCAAGTAGCCATCTTTCGGCTACTTGCCAGTATGTCATTCTTAAAGCTGGTCTGCAGGACTGGATTAATATACTAAAACATTACTTTTATATGGAGTCTTTGGCTTTCTCAAAAGACATTTCTTTCTGCGTTAAAAAAGGCATTTTTTCATTTGAATAGGTCCGGATCACTTGTTCATAATCACTTGGTGATGATAGACGACAATCAAGTCCATAATTCTTTCATTCTGATAAAGTTTTAATGCTTATGTTGATTTTGTGCAATATTTATCCCAAATAATTCCCTAGGATCTTCTCCAGGAGATACACATGCACATTTGCTGTCTTTTACAAGGAGGCTTGAATCATCCAACCTGCACTTAAGACTGTCAAGACTGATATACAGTGCACTGGGATTACAAGCATTCCATATTTTAAATCGTCAACGTGAAGAGTAAAGTTGCTGGAACTAAGGTTAATAGGGTCATTGATAAATACATAAAAAATACGAGTGAACCAGGCATGGATCCCTGAAGATCTCTAACAGTGACAAGGAAGATTCAATCCGGTTTTCGCTTAAAAAGCCCTGTTATCAAGTAAAAATGTAACTCGGCTCAGAATCTCTCGTCGAACATTGTAAGTTTTTAGTCTGTATACAAAAGGACCCTGTGGGACTTGGTGGGATGCTTCAGCATAACAGAAAACAACTTTTGAAATATGACCAGTCTCTGGTCTCTCTCAGGCTATTCATGGTTGCTCAAGACTGATCGGGAAACGTGCTGAATAAGGAACAGGACGTTATCTTAGAAAGCGTCCGTAAGTATGGGAGGTCTTAAAAGACACTCCATTATCTTACACATGATGCTAGTGGAGCTGATTGGCTAATAAACAACAGAAGAGTATCGGTCACTTAACTCTACGGCCCTAAAGTAGGTATCTGAAGTGGGTTTCTTTATGATTTCAGTGATTATACATACAGCCTATATGCATTTCCCGGAAAGATTAACAATGAACTGTCAATTTATATATCGTCCCCTTTATGTTAGCCATTAAGAAATTTTAGAATAACACTAACTGTTTTAAAGATTATTAAAAAGCGCTTAGTGGCACTATGGAAAATAGTTCGTAACTTAAACTATAACTGAGGAAAATGGAACACGTTGTAAAACTTGAGGAACTCAAATGACTTATTAGATTGTTATGATTGATGCGCACTTGATTCAAGCCCACAAACCCATATATGTCCCCATGTGCCCAATGCTTTTTACTAGGCCCACATACGATATATATAGCCAACCTCAGCCGTCATCAGCTCCGACGAAGTATCACCTTAAGAATCTTACTTTGGACAAAAACTGTTGGACTTGATGCACTGAGTATTCGTCGGAATTCTAGGTGATACCGTAGTGGACAAGCGGGTATGCGCTAGACCCTCGTCCACTAACAATTAAATACGCCTTGCCTGAAGAGCAATCGTAATGTAGTCCCAACAGGCATCGATCTAGAAAACACGGCGAGGTTTGGAAACAAACCGTATATTTCCATCCATATCTGGAAATATGATAAGTAGTTAGTTCTAGCCTAGTCTGGAATCAACGGCAGCAACCAAGAGGGAAAGGAAGAGAAGCGCGAGATGGGCTACAGCCCACTCGGCGGCGCTCAGAAGCGTGCCAAGCGAAAAGTGCGTGGAACCTTCGAGTGCGTTAAACAACGCTCGAATAGGTTTGGGTTGAACGACCTTGAAGAATGAAATAACAGATGAGTTGTTAAGAAAAGGGCAAGCATTCGCTGCGTGCAATTAGTTGCACGACTGAAGAAGGTGGCACTGAGTTCATGTCAGGCCTCCTGTTGCAGGCGTACATAGAATCATGCGTACAGAACAGACAAGCAGGAAAACACGGTTGCAGCCGGGATCCTTAGAGAAGCCACACGATCGCTGGTCACTACAATACAGGCACACGTTTTAGAGTCGAGACACTCCTTATTAAGGGCAGCTAGCTGAAGTCGCTCAGTGGCAAGCATGGATTTTTTCCAGTGAATTCCCACGAGATGAACAACACACTCAAACCGAGTTCCTACAGAAACCTGACAAACTGTTTGAAACTTTGTTTTCTGTATGTGGGGAAAGGTTCTTGTGGGCGTTCCAAGCCTAGCAAACCCAATTCTTCAGCAGTCTCGCATCATTAGTTAAAAGGCAACCAAAATATCTAGATATTTGATCTTTTTTTCTGGTCAATACTCGAGATGTTTACTGCACTGAATTTACTGTGACTCACAGAGATGTTTTAAGAATCTCAACCGAGTTAAAGTGATGCACATTTACCTTTGATTATGGAGAACTAGAGTTGTATCTCGCGCTTAATCAGATGAAGGTCTATTTGTAGTGCAGTAGAATCATTAGCTGTACTGAATGGTATGTAACCAGCGTGACTAATTGTCAGTTCTTCAGAATCCTTTGTAGCACTAAAAATGGAGAAATAAAGTCTGACTGAGCTTCAATTCTAAAGGTCCTGTCATTACAAAAGATGGAATTTCACGAAATATCCTCGTTTGAATTCCAACTTTTAGCAGCGTGACTCAAAGCCTGAAAAATTTGGTCTTTCTGTTTTTTTGTAAATGAAACTTCGAAGTGGATGATACGCATGGGCTGTGGGACTACCAGTGGTAGTCCGCAATTGCGTGGGGCAAAACAGTCCTTTAGATTTGTTAAGTAAACTGCCGTAGGCTTTCTGGATTTTGTAAATTTTTGGGGAAGAACTTAGTGAACCACCGTTTGGTAGGCTTCTGGGTTGGCATTGCGGAAGATGAGTTGTGGGCAATCCCTTTATCACCAGCACTTTATCGAAGTTTGAAAATTGGTCACTGGAGTGAGGTCAACAGATACAGTATTCCTGCTTACTATTACAGTCACAAGTTCTTGATTAGAAACTTCAGAGGCAGAAATTACAACAGTATTTCAGGACTGCAGTCTACGGTCAGCCATGGTTTGGGTTTTGCGTCCTGTTTGCTGGTTATCTTTCCCCTTCTCTTACAAAGAGTGATCAAGAGGAAATATTTTAAATTAACATTAACGGACCTGAGAGTTGGACTTTTATGGCATTATCACACGGTTAAGCTTGTTATTTAAAACCACCAAAAGTCTGAGCGACATTTTGGTGTGCTTACCGTTAAAATGTTTGTGATATCTGGGGAGGAAGATATACCATGGCTGATTTAGCTAATTTAGTTGAAGATGTCTCGGAGAATGGTCCCCATTAGGCAACTTTTCCCTGGGAGCATGTTCTTCATTTTTTGCCGCAACACCTTCTATGTGTGCAATAAAGGCGTCTATTATCCTTTTGATGAATAAAACATCAAAGGAGAGAGCTAAAGCTGCGTATTTGATTTTGAGAACGTAGTTCCCGATTTTCAGAGATATGATCTGTTGATAATTACCTACTGTACTATCTACGAAATAGATAACACAATCATAGAGTCAATGAGATTTCAACATTTTCTGTTGCAGACGTTTTGCCTCTATTCACTTTATGTGATGTGTACTTAGTTGACACTACTCTGCTTTAGCTGTCGTTAAGCTTGTAGCTGATGTACCAAAACGCAGTACTGAATGATGCTGGTCAATTGTTCTAGTCTTTGCTAAGGTCGGTGGACTTGAATTGCTGCCTTGGTGAATATCTGATGAATCCTGGCATTATTGTATATAGTTATTCTTGCCCTGGACTTGTTGGTTACTTGGTAAGAAGAAAAATAGAGGTTGGCGTCCTTCCAACGTCCTGGGAACAAAGGTCACGTAGTGGTCATGATATGGGAGGTGGCCTTTGGGGTTTATGTAATTCATTTTTCCTGCACCCTTAAAATTTGTTTCAATTATCTAGGCCCTTTATACTAGACAGACCACTGTTTCCAACACCAGTAACTTTTCTGTTCTTTTGATCCCGAAGTTAAGTCTCCGTCTTAGGCAGTATGTACTGTTACCCCGAACTATGATCGATTGGCTTCCATAAATACTAGTTCGGTCATTGCTTATTGATTAAAATTATGCATGCAGGCAACGGTGTATCAAGTCTGTGATTCATTGCCACCATGAACTTTTGTCACCGTGGTATGAGAACCCAAAAGGATCAGGCAAACTGCATGAGAAAGTGTTCGGAATAAAAATACACTAGAATATGAAGCCTCTACTAAGCATTTAAGTCAATCCAATACAAACTTCATTTGTAACAAAAGAGGGAACCATCTTTGAACTTTGTCTTGTAAAAAACGGTACAAAGGACGAGGTTAGATTTCTTGGCTGCAGAGCGAATTTGGGTTAAGAAGTCATTTACATTGGTTCATTTATGTATTCAGTGACTCAACGGTTAAGGCCCGTGTGTAAGACTGACAGCTGATGAACCACCAGTCTGCTGAGTTTTTATCCGATATTCTGTAGGCATCATATAGTAAATAAATCTAGAAAAATTGTCGTGGCGTTGCCCTTTGAATTCCCCAAGTCATCAAAAGGACCAGAAAATTTCTCACACAACATGAAAATCTTGTTCATCTCAATAATCACTTTAGATAAGTAAATGAGATTCCAGTAATAAGCTGGATTTTAACCTCGGAAAAAATGATAACGACTCATGGTAACCAGCTCCAGCGGGTAATAATCCTGTAAAGGGTGAAATGTTTTCGAACGGTAAATGAAGATCTTAATCTGCACATCTTATCTCCAGAATATTTAACTGGTTTTCAGTGTACAAGAGTGAAGGACATTTCTGAAAAACCTTTAAGGTAAAGATTGTGGGCGAGGATCACGTCATTTTAAAGCCTTTGGCAAATGAACGACTATAGATCAATTATTTCCGCCCGCAAATAATACGTAAAGTTTTGCAGGCATAAAATCGTTTTGTAGCAGCCTGATAGACATGGTTCGAGGCAGTTGTATCCTCTGTAAAGTGTAGCGACCTCCCAGAACAGCTTGAATTTTGTTGCTATTTTGTTGTACAATTTGACGCCTCCTAATGAAGCATGTTTGTTTAGTCCAACTGTATTCCCTATTTCCGCTGGCGTAGAAATTTTTCACTTTTCCCTTCCGGGGGTTGAGTGAGGAGGACGTCGAGCAGTTGCATGGTGACTTACTTCGGCAGCCTGGACATTAACTGGTTGAACTTCGCCTGGTCAGACGAAATTCGGTGGTTGTCGAACTCGGCTTCAAGGTAGATAAACCACAGTAGGGGATCCATCTCCAAGAATCTAAGGACTTATTATCTTCATCAGAGGTGGTAGACACTCGATAGCTTGTAATATGCAAAAACGGAAAATATAGAGATGAGTAAATATGAAAATTTGGTCGGGCCTACTATATAACCAAAAAATACAATACGGTGAGCAAAAAGAATAAAACGCCGTATATAAAAAATTTTACACCAAGGAACTGACTCGCCAAATGGCGTGAGAAGAAAGCATGAGGACCAAATACGCCGGATCACCTATTAAAAATTGCGGACAAAATTCCAGCGAAAACCATATTGTCGGGCTCACTAGTTTGTGGGAAATCTCCCACAAAGTCTCACCCTAAGTTTGACGAGTTACCCGATGAAAATAATTCAAAACAGTAACGAAAAGCGCAATATTCTATGTATATTCCCACGACCGAGAAGCAAAAAAATGTACAGCCAGTTAACGTCCTGCGTCTAGCGCGCGGAACGGAAAAGCGAAGAATTTCTATGCCAACAGAAGTAAGGAATAAGATTGGACTAAACAAACATGCCTCATCAGGAGGCGTCAAATTGTACAACGAAATAGCAACAAAAATCAAGCTGTTCTAGGAGGTCGCTACAAAATCTAGTAAACATCACTGACCCAGCATGAACCCATTATTTGTTTGAATGGCTTTCTGATTCATACGCTGGACTACTCACTTTATTATACCCAATACACCATACCCATTCTTAGATGGAGTTTCTTGATGATGTGAGTAACAGAAGTTGAGTAGCCGCTAGAGTCGTAGGTCTTGCTTGAAGTTTACTTTGCGAACCAAAACAGTTTTCTATTAGGTATGCGTTGTGAGAAAATGTCCAGTACATTCACCAAGAGACAAGCAAACACTCGTGTCGTTATTGATAAGAAGATGACATTCCGGTGATCATCATTGGCCTTATTGGGTTCGAGTTAAAGAATGCTGGGATCAAGGGAATTTTAAATTGTAAGTTTGCTTGCATATAGCAGGAAGTTACTGGGGGTCACTTCCGGATGGTCGTTAGAGCAAATAAAACCCAGGTACCGAACCCTCTGACGCACTCACAGAACTAGAGACAGCAGGGTTAGCTTTAAACGTAAAAGTACGATTACTCGGCTGGGAAGTCTTTCAGTAGTGAATCCAACCGTAGACACCGTATATCTTCAGTTTATTTAAAAGTGGAACTTACGGCGCTTGGTTAAAATCCCAAGGGACAAAAATGATGACATGTGTGTGAAAGCCGTGGTCTTTGGCCATTGTGAAAACAGTTATAAAAAAAAGCATGTTAGCTATGTATGGCCGGCTTGAGAAAAACCCGTGCTGAGCTGAAGAGATAGGAGTACTGGCACCAGAATATTTCAATATCACGCCTTAAAATGGGCATTGTAGCATCTTGCATGTGATGCTCGTTAAGTATGCGTGCATTTCTGTTGTGTATCAGCTATTTAATTTCCGGTGAAGTGTACACCAGACTGGGGCGGTTAATATCAACACAGTTCACAACCGCTTCATCGGAGAATGGAACCAAAATGAAAAAAAGGAGGAGGTTCCTCATACGAACATGTTCAGTAGAAGAAACAGTCAATGCATATGGACCACCCTTACTATCTCTGCGCTGAAAAAGGTATCCAAAGGTTGCCGTTCAACGCCTGCTGACTGGAACTGAGGGCTATTGCATATTTGCAAAGTGATAGCAAGGTTGATCCGTTATAATGCTAACTTCATACTGATAGCCTATACATAAGAAACGGTATTGATGGTGTAATTGCTAGCAGTCCTCTACTAAGTCTGTCTAAGAAACCCACTCCCTTTTTCTTGATGCCACGTGTTTACCCTGCTTTTCATCGTTCCTTTATTTCACCACCCTTAAATACTTTACAAACTGAAGGTCTGTATATTAGGTCCATGCTTTCCGGTTGTGCCTTATCGTGGAGGAATGCTATCGAAAAATCTGTTTTTTTGGAGGAAACGACTCAGCATTAACAGTTCTCAAAACTGGTGTCATTTTATTGTATTTGGCCAGGTAATAACGATAAAAAGCTGACTCAAGTTTCCTTTGAATGCTGTCTTATCATTTTTGCAGACCCCCTACTCCTTTCCGGGGAATCCGAGGGAATGATTGACTGCATAAGAGAGGGCAAATCAGTTCGGTGAAGATACCATCGAGGTTTAAGATCCTTTGTACAGTATAGCAACTTTGATAATTACAATAAGTTCCAGGTTGCTTACGACGTTTGTCACCAGAATTGTGCATCTGAAGGGTTTTCGCCCCTTGGTGAACCTTTCCTCCGATGGATTTTAGCATGCAGAAAAGACATTTTGAGTTTGTCTGCTCCGGTGATAAATTTCGCTGGAGTAACGGTCTGGGAAGTGGTTACCATGATTACCTGCATGCTATTGTTTAGTTCTGCTATCAGCCACCTGGTCCGAGTAGTAGATTGGTCACGAAGAGGTAGAGCGACAGTCAGCTTGCATATGCCCAGCAGTAGAGAGTCAGTGTTCGGTCCAAACTTCCAAACGATTATAAGGCGAGTGCTATGATCACATTGCTCATCAGGTGCAGCTATCTTTACTGTCTGTTTAAACGTTATTATTACCACCCTGAGGGTTTCTAAAGGTAGAATTTCAACAGACCGCTCATCCGGTTATTTTAGCGTCTGCTGCTACAACAATAGTCTTGTGACGATATGTATTTCGAAACTATGAAATGTCCTTTTAACAGTTGCGCATATATTTCATATTATTATAGAATCTCTTGGAGTGAACGAATTACTATTAAATGAAGTAGTATTTTGCCTTTGCTACCCTGAAAATACACGTGTTCACTGGGTTAACGCAGTGGAAGCTAGGTGGGTTCTTGCTTGAACCATAAGCAGTATTAGGTCAACGCACAGTCCATGCGGGCTCAGTGACGGCAACGGCACAGGTGTGGCGGCCTGGGGAATTCTCTGTTTGTTGCATGGCGTGTAAAATTATTATTATTATTATTATTATTATTATTATTATTATTATTATTATCGACATCATCATCAGTATCATCATCATCACCATCATCATCTTTATGATTATCATGGCCATCATAGTGGCCATGTACCTGACCGAAAGGTGCTGCGGCTCGGGTCGCCGCTCACCTCAACAGTGAAGTGGAATGTCTTGGACGATAATCCTATCAAGAACTTTGGAAAGTGTTTGAAGAAGACTTAGTGGAGGAGCTAGAAATGATATGGATGGATGTTGGCCACTGACTACAACACACCGCCGTCTCGGATAGCGTCTCTAACCAGCGGTTTGAGTGATCATGAGGACCCCGTCCAGACAGGCGACACCTACCCACTGTGCTTAGTGGAGCAGTCAGGGTCTTCATACTTCGCGGCAATGTTGTTACTTGACTGTCATTTAGCTTCATTCAATTTTTGGTGGTCTCAGAATATAATGCTTGGTACGGTAAACGATCACTGTGGAAACTCTCCCACAAAATCTCACCTCAGATTCGACGAGTTACCGGATGACAATAATTCAGAACAACAACAAACAGCGCAATATCCTATATATATTTTCATGACTGAAAAGCAAAAAAAATGTACAGCCAACAATCATCATGCGTGTTACGCGCGGAACAGAAAGGTGAAGAATTTCTACGCCAGTGGAAATAGGGGATACAATTGGGCTAAACAAACATGTCTCATCAGGAGACGTCAAATTGTACAACAAAATAGCAACAAAAATCAAGCTGTTCTAGGAGGTCGCTACATCAGCTGGTATACGGAGTACATGGCCTAACCATTGCAAGCTGTGCACCGTTATTAGTTGATCAATCGGTGGCACACCGCGAGTGTTCCGAAATACTCGCTGACGAACTGCCAAATTGCTCACGCTATCAGTCCATTTAATGTAGGCTAATTGGCGGAGACAATGATAGTCAAGCACAGCATGCCTGTTGATAAATTTCTTGCGAACAGGCCACGTTTCCGAACCACAGATCAAAATGAAATGCACACAGTCTGTATATACTCTTCTTTTTAGCGACAGATTTGTGAAATAGACTTCAATTTTGTAATTACATATTTTTCTGGGGTTATTAAAAAGTTCGCGTGGTATGATCAGTTGCTTGAGATGTGACCGTGTGGTTTATATCGTAGTCGCTCGTTTTTGGCTGATTTTTAATCCTCCTATATATTTTGTGTGTCGTTGTTGTTTACAGACATATCTAGGTCGAATTGTACATCACGATTAATAAAGATTCAGTCCCTGTTCCCAAATACTACCATTATCTTAAGTTTATCTTCACCAATATCAGTGAACTAAAAATGCTTCCCACAAGCATTTTGTGGTCAAGGGGAAATTTTTAAAGCTCAACTATTGATCCCACGTCTAGAACAACTTTTTCTTCTCTACCGATAAATATTTGCCAACCAATTTTCTATTCAAGTAACAGAAAAACTTTTTGAAAGAATCAAGCCAGAAACAAAACAACAGTCATAAAAATGCAAAACACGCTGTGCACAGAACAACGTGGTTCGCATTTGTGAGATTCTGTGTAGTATTTTCATTGAATTGCTTCTTCTGAAAGCGTGATTTCTTGTGACCCACATGAGATCACATCGACTTACATGAGGCCCACAAGGTCCGTCACTGATTCGAAGACCATTGAGACCATATAACATTGGGAATATAAGTTGAATCTATGCCGTACAGTTGTTAACGTCTCGAATGACTACTTGACGTTCATTTGTGTTTTTGCTCCGTGGAACTGATGCATGCCTTCTGAAAGTAATACCATTGATGTCACTCAATGTCATGCACTAAGCGTACGTTTATCAACGTGTTGCAGTATCACACAGTCCGCAGAGAAAGATAGATTGCAGAGTTTTTCCGTTTTTTTTTCCAAGCAGGTATAAGCGTAAATCATATGGTTAATGTTAAGACTAACAGTTTTTAGTCTGTTTATCTAGAGAACATATGCTTTTCGGCACGATAGAAATGAACTGACATTTCTCATAGTAATAATTCACTGGGCACATATTGCCATATTTCACGTGGCCCCTAGGAGATCCTATAGTAACAGGAGATATGTAGATGATCATTGAAAGAGCACCTCAGAGTATTGAAAAGGTAATTCCTCACAACACTGGACTATTTTTAATGTATATTAAAACTCGGAACACGGCCGAGACAACATAAGCGACGTTTCAGGATGATGTGGTTGATCGGTACTCGTTTGAGGTTCGTAGATTCATAAGTGACATCACGCACCCCCTGCATTTAGGCGGGTCCACATACGGAGGACATGTGACTGTAGTCAGTTTCCCCAAAATGTTTCGGATTTATCAACTGAGGCACCGTCTAGAGACCGACGTTTGAACAGGTCATCAGTGACTGATCGACGACAGTTTGCTGAGTAATTAAAATGTAGTCTTTTCCGGACCGATGTAAAGGCGTTTTATAGAAAGTCATAATTACTATTCATTTGTTCACAATGTGAGTCGAGTAATCAGTTATCGTAGTTCGTTTCCCCTACTGTTTGACCACGCTAAAGATACAATCCATTAGTTTGGACTACACAGGCACCATCTTTTGAATGAGTTCTGTTAAGCAACCCAACTCACTTGGACACTGGTAGCTCGTGGTGAGCAAGGACATATCTACCACGGGGGACTCAAGTGGGCTGGTAGTGAACAAAACAAGACTAAGCAAAATACTATTTTCAACATTTTTCCTACAAACCTATCAAGGCTCTGTCCTTATTTAATCAAAATGCTTTACCTCTTAGTTTGTTCCGATTACTCACAATATCTACCGCAGAATAATCACTTCCGTCATATAACGCGCTACAAAATGACGGGATGCACATTACTGGAAGGTCGATATATATATATATATAATCACTACGGATGCACACAAAAATCGGAGCGTAGTTGTTCATTTTCGGTACTGTGGTGATTGGGAATACGTAATAGTAATCGGAAATCTGCTTAGCTCAGACGAAGAACTAGTGTCTACACAGTGGTAATAACGCAACACGTTAGCCACCAACATCGTAATCCAATCATTATTACATACAACATAATTATTTATACAACAGAGAGACGATGGCGCATAATGTTTCGCCATGAATTACAATCACTATGGGTGTTATCTCTAATGATATATGTACTTAAATTCCTAGTTTAAGATTCTCATTTTACGTTTCTTCCGGGTAGATCTGAGAGGTGTATTACAAAACAACATGAGTGGTGCGCAGAAATGTAGTATACAAACGCAACAACATAGTCGGTAAAAGGTCATTACATTGAACTAGGTAACTATTGTCAAAACGGTTTAAACTACAACAGATATCAAAGTAAAACGCACGTTAAGTTAAGTCGGAAATACTTGTGACCATACTATACCCAATCACCGACAGTATTGAACAAAATGAGCTAAATGATACTAATTTTCAATGAAGTGGTATAATTAAACAAAACCAGTAAGTTGACCACAAAACTCTAATTTCTTATTCAAACCTTGCCATATTTTTTACACAGCATATCTGAATCGAAAAATACCTTTTTACACATAGCTGTACTGTTAACTCTGAAGGCTCGCCACAGTCTTTCAGAATAATGGGTCCGCGTTGCTTAGATATGTTCTCAGTGGACTTTTGGTAGGAAGTGAGAAGTGCAATCGTTTGGGGGAAGGAGAAATATGGTGAACCAAATCCACGTGAAAACGCTAACACACAATGGGTAGCTCGCAGTATGGCTACTGAGTAGTCCAAATATGTTGGCATTACTAGAGAACTGTGACACAGTCCTTAGGTAATCAGCCATTCCCAGTTGAATGACGCGCTGGACTTTGCAATATGAGATATGCAAAGATGAGCAAGTCCCTTTAAAAATACATCGCTAGGGCGACTTAAGCTAATCAGGCTATATGCGTTTTCTACGGAGAAATTGTTGCGGATTGTATCCAAAAATAACTAAACTAATACAGTTATTTTCAAAACTCAAAGAATAGGTCGACTCACGAGAAATGCAGTAGACATTGAGTCTTTTATTGTGTAAAGATGGGATGAAACACGAAAAGATTTGTGACTTCCATAGGGTGGAACAGAGCAGTTAACCAAATCTGCAGAGCAAATTGAACAAACTTTAGTAACCACAACACGTTTCATGCTGCAGTTAAACGAAAATTATGCCCTCGTCCATCAACATTCACTGTAATGTTGTTGTTTGGCTCTCCACAGTGCTCACTACAATTGAATAATAATAATAATAATAATAATAATAATAACCATCATCATAACCATCATCATGGTCATCAACGTCATCATAAACAGCAATATATCAGCGGTTAACACTGATGCTTACCTGCCACACAAAAATGGTAAAGTTTCAGGAACACAGCAAAACTATTCTCTCATAAAAACAAGGGTAAACTTGACTTAATGTTGAATTCGTTTATTGAAATTGTTTTACAAACTGAAAAGTAATCCACGAGAAAGGGAGAATATATGTAAATTCTAATCGCTCTTGCTCTAAGATGCAATATAGTGGTCCGGAATTATGAGGGTATACTGGAGTTCTGTATTAATCTGGCGCGACTCTAAATCAATCACCTGTGAATCAGGCTGATGGCGTTAAGACTCATTACAAGCTTCAGCGGTCTGTTGGGTCTCCAGTTTGGCACACCGACTAAAAGATTAGCGTCAGGAATTGTTCAGTTAGAGCTTGACCATCCCAACTACTCGACGAGCTTCTAACTTCAGTGATCATCACATATATATGGTATGACTCTAACCTGAGATTAATGACGTTGCTGATGGCGATGAAAATCGTGTGTGATAAATGAAGAAGTAACTGTAAGATTTCACGTCGAAAGCAGACAGAATAGATATGGGCATCACAAAAGCAGTAGGACACAGGATCAAGGCGGCGAGAAGAAGGAATAGATTGGGGGACTTTAGACGAACGACAGAGTTCAAACGCACGTTCTTTTCCTAAAACCTAAACCTGGTACTGGTTTGGATGGGAAGCAAATGAGAAAATATGGGGTCCTGCTGATGCGACGTACAGAAATACAGTATTCTGTACGTGATAGTATGCGCCGTGGGAAACAGTGAATGGAACTAGTCGTGAAGATAAAAAACATGGGTGTTACTGCAATCGTACAGATTTTGTTACGCGGTGACAGTTTATAGGGATCTAAAAATCTATTCCATGGGCAAACCAGGGAAGGATAGACTTGGGAGAGTAAGTTGGTTAGGTAGTTGGGTAGGAATATGTAAAATCTTGTGGGTGAATCCAATGCACACTAAATATACGGACTATAGAGAGTGTCACCAAAAGTTGCGACAAGAAATGTGAAATCTTTTACTCACTTTGATCAAACTGCGTGGACTGAAGAGGATAACGTGTAGCTTCAAAATCTTTCGTTCGCTGTGATGTCAGTTCGCAGATGTTATTCTGAGAGAAGCGATAAACTCTCCTTCGGAAACTTTGAGAGTGAACTGCACAAGGAGATGGACGATGCTTTGTTGATTCCGCATGTATGTCAGTCCATCAGGTGTTAGCATTTTAGTAGGTTGATTATCGTTTGCCTTGTTTTCTACCCTATGCCGGCTGATCTGGGGTGGCTGCATATTAACGAGCCTCTTGTATACTTCTGGAATACTCGTCGCTCGACATCTGTACAAAATGGCAAGAATAAGTGCAGGTGAGAGTGTTTAATGATTGTATGAATTAGCCGCTCTATCATGAACACAAATAAAGGGATTCAACTGGGGAGAGGACGGCGGTGAAGTAGAAGCAGGTGGCTTTTAATAAAAAGTATGTTACCAGCCATACCGGACAAATCGACTCCTTGTGAGGAAGGTTAAGTTGGGTTTCACCCATCATGATACCTAGTAACCTAACAAGGGTTTTAAAAAGGATGCAGGCAACTTAAGAACAGTGACCTGGAGCGAATATCAGAAAATACTTGTAAACCACACTTCAGAAAGCCTCATTCCATTTGTACACCAATCTATGGTTTAGGATACACCAATAAAAGAAGACTTTCAACAGAGAACTAATCATGACGGATTTGGCCAAGCTCGAAGTACTAAAACATTTTTTGAGGCGACTTACAAAGGCAGCAATGTTAGCCAGTTACCAACTCTTGAGTTTTGTCTGATAAACGTTCCATCAAAGGTATGTATGAAATCACAGTAGAAGGTGCGAAATAGATTACTAGAACATGAAATTTACCAATCTGGTGGTCATAGTACGGTGTGTCGAATTCTGAAATTGGTGAACAAAATTCTGGCAGCTTAGTAATGAGGATGAGAAGTGTCGAGAATTGGAGAAGGACGAAGTTTACAGATATTTATAAGGAAGGGGAAATGACGAACAGCTAATAGGACTACCGGTCTTTCTCCTGAGCCACCATCATTGAGATACTAATGGATCGGAGTATATGGGATATTTGTCTCCAGCTGTCAGTAAATCGATTGCTCAGTATTGATCAGTAATCCTACAAATTAGGAAGCCCCGCACTTTGAACTCACTTCAATTGTTCAAACAGATAATTTTAAGAATAATCCACTACAGGAGTTTTAGGTTCGTTATCCTGACTTCTATTAGGCTTTTGATCCTGTCAACTCCATTTACTTGGTGGTCCACCTGAGGTAGTTCGATTTGAACGGAGGTAGCTTGACCTAGATACACTACTTAATACTGACATTCACCCTTACTGCAGAGGCGACAGTGAGAAAGTATAACCGGTAGAGTTTGTAAGCTGGTTGTCTTAGGACAACTCAGCACAAGGTTAGCTACTCAATTTCCGTCCTCACCAGTGACTCAACTAGGAACTTAGTCTATACTTGCTTCATCTGTACAGATGACGTAGAATCGCTGGGAAACGACAGTAAGTAAGATTCCGTCAAGGTGGCAAGATGTAATTTGAAGGGGATTCTCCGCCCAGTGTGGGCAAAAATCTTGAGTTTATAAAGACGTGCAAAAAATCATGTAGGCTATCTCCATCTTAAAGTTTGAAACCACACAGCATAGCATGTACAACAAATGTGAACTTCTGCACTCAGATTACCGGTGAATTTAGGCTCGACGGAAAAGCAGGGCGGAGAGTCTGCTGTTTCTGTTGTGAGGGGTGTAAATCCTGTAGGAAAGTAGACCTTTGTAGCACCGTACGAAGTAGGTATCTACATGCTGGTAGCATATTTTATCCCAGTGTGGTTCTCCTACTAGAAATAAAACATGCAGAAGATGGCGAGAATCTTGCTGAGCCTTCTGAAAAAAGGAGTAGCAGGAAGGAGGCGGTGAACAAACAAAGATAAATTAACCCAGTCTGTGCACCTTGTGGCTCAAGGCTTAAGAGGAGATGCTATAGAGATATTCAGTATACTCAGAAGACATCAAGCGTAAACTGCAGGGTGTGATCTCGCGATTCACAATACTAGTAATCATAGAGCTTACTTATGGACCTCAGGGAAGCAACCAACTGCAACCGCACTTAGACAACGTTTATGTTGACGAAAAGTTGTAGAAGTTTAGAATAAGGTACTTTGAAAGGTGGTTGAAACAAAACTTAAAGAAGATTTTACGAATAACCGGGCAGAGATAATGAAGGGCAGCTTCTAGAAATGGATCAAAGCGGCTAATTCTTACCGAGTAGTATTCTATCACTTAGTCAACTTTGTCTTGGCTACTCATCTTTAACGTCCTGTTTGTCCGTTTCGTTTGAATCTGGAAGGCTGAAATCAATCTTCCCGGACACTAGGAAATCAACTTACTCTATGTATTTACATTTATGCCGCAGTTACTGAACGAAAACCTTGGACAGAATATTTGGAGGAGTGAGGTTTGTCCTAATTTTCTATTTGTTCGCTTACTTACTCATCTACAGTAATCATAAGCCGGTTGACAAGGTGCTGTTGCTTATGCAGCTGATCTGTGTTGTGGAACAACTCAAAAGAAAGACTCACCAAAGGGAAGAAAAACTGATAAGGCATGGCTAAGCAAAATAATTCAAAATGTTCTGGTTATAGACACGCCATCTAAAGCGGCATGTTGTAATTTCAAGTAGAGGTTGCAACCGGCAAATTGAATGCTGTGGAGGCAGGCGACATCTACACACTCTACTCAGTTTAATAGTCAGGGTTTTCATACTTCGCGATTTCGACGTCACTTGATCATGGTCTGGTGACTCAATGATTAACTGAATGTTCATAGAGCTACCTGTCAAGATCTGAAGGTGTTGTCGTCTGAAAAGTGAGAGGCAGTTTCGGGGACTGTACCATTTGACTGAGTGCAACAGAAATGGATGCAAGTGCAATGAATGGCCACGATGCCCCTTCTGCACACCAGAGTGAGCTGAGCCAAACTGCAGGTTGCTGCCGCATACTGCTTCTACTGTGTGTACACGACGAAGCTATAATTAAATTAATTGTTATCTTCTGTCATTTGATGAACATAAACAGATTGTGTAAAATGAATATCCGAAAATCATACAATAGCTTATTCTGTTTTATTGCAGGATTATTGAAAAGCGTTACCGGAGATATTATTGTTCGCTTGAATACGTACATTGCAAATGATTGAGGACACAATGCTGGAAACATATGGGGAACGACATAGACACTTAAATTCTTCAATTGAAGACAAGGCAAAACTTATGAGGCTTGAAGACAAAAGAGGATATAACCTGTAAAATTTAGTTTTGCCAAACAATATTGGTTTCAACTTTAGATACTTTCATCTGAAAGAGTGTGTAAAAGTGTGCTTAGCGACACAAAAGTCGTGCAACTTACAAGATCTAGAAAAGTTAAGTACTACTTTGAAGTATACTCATATGAACGCGGAAAACGATGGGAAATTCCGTGAAAACCCAGCTGTTTTATCAATGGCTCAGATTCAGAAGAAATTATTTGTGGTTTGTTCAATTTAATTTTTTCATTCTAAGTAACAGAAAGATGAGGACGAAGATGAACCGGTGATTGATGAGAACAGTGAACATCCCCTTCCAAACCTTACCGAGATTTTCTATCATTTTGAGAAAGCGGGTGTTGGTTTGTGCAACAGCGAAGCAACACAGCTTTTTCTGGCTATCAAAACACTTGTCAACGTACATCCAGTTAAAGTCGCCAGATTTTGGGGCAAAATATTTGGTACATTGCAAAACTACTATGTTCTTGAAACGGAATTTATTGAGGGGGAAGAAATTGAAGATGAAGATGAAGAAGCCATAAACAATGACGACAACAACACGGAACTGGAAGATGCAGAGGACGAGGAAGGTAGATTTTTGTTCATAGTAAATGTTGCATATTGAAAATTTAAGAAACATCGTTCACACTGGAATACATATGGTAAGATAACAAAATCTATTCCTCACTTATGCTTGTACAGGTACCTCGTTAGCTTGCATGCACCTAAATTGATTCAGTCACTACTGTCAATGACGACAAACATAGGGCTGGCGTAGAACTACCGTATACATTATGTGTGAGAGAGATAAAAGGGAATGCAGACGAAAACACTGAGCCAAATAAGATTTAGTCACTTAATGACTACAGGTAAACGAGTGTGCCCGGTTGGCTATCATCTCTTAATATACTTCTGACTAGTGCTTATGTGAGCCGCGGGGTTTCAGCCTGAATGAAGACCTTACTCTATAGTGAATAAACTACCAGTAGGTATTCGCGTTTGTCTACATAAAGTCATTGATGATTCGCCATGAAACATGAGCAAATCTCGTCAGTACTGTATATCTTTGCCACTGTCGGGACTAGAACTCCGGCCACGCTGTTCATGAGGCAACCGTGTTTACCACTGCGACGTTGACCTCACATTAGGCATGACCAAATAGACAAATGTGAACGGTCAACCACTTTCGCTTGTGAGTAATGATCACTACTTGTCAGTAGTCCACATATATTCACTATTGAAAACGATTTGCATCAGTCCATAAAATGTGGGAAGAACATTGAAACTGTAAGAAGGGACATAATCCATTCGACTACATTTCACATCTAATTAATCAAAGTACGAAGTTTGGATTTCACGAGTTCAAAATGATGCACGTAAATTCACAAGCTGTACAACAGGAAGGATGAAAATTTGCAGTTGATAGAAGTGATAATTATTGGCCACTTCTGTTAAACATTACACCAAATAAATTAAGCCGACTTACACATTATATAACAAAAACGTTTGTGAGGGGGTGCGAAGTGGGGATTTTCTGAGAAATCACACAATTTTCGGTCACTGGGAATAAGTGTGTTTTGTCATGCTAAATATAAGGCGCCACAATGTGTTAAGTGGTGGCGGTTCTTAAAGACTTTTCCAACAAAAATTCACAGCTAACTTATTTTGAGTGAATTACTAACTATATGTCCACTCAAACTATAAATTTGGCAGTAATGCGCAGATACAACTCGATTGACTTTTCTGTCTAAACTCGACCATAACGTTACACGTTGTCTTTTAAATACTGTTGGTCCTATGAAACTGCGTGAATGGTCCCAGGTATTTTGAGAATAATAATCTACTCAAACAACTGCTTTACCAGGTCTGTTCCTGCCAGTATGTTTATTCAATCAAAAGCAGTCTTTTACAAGCCAACGTGAGTTAGAAATCTGTCACTGACTCTTGGACAAATGAGTTAAATCATAAAAACTGATAGATGCATGTATTTTGTGCTGATTCAGCAATAACAAAATTGATATTGTTGGGTCGAAACAAAATGTTTACATCTAACACTTTTCATGTTTTCACTATTTTGTCCAAACGTTTGAAGGGGACTGACTGTTTCAAGTTTCACTGAATCGTCGCGTTGCATTCACTAAATGTCTTCAAGCAAATATGACTCAGGCTGTTATTAATTGTGCTATAATTATTGCTTACTGAAGGCGAATCGAAAGATGTATTACCAAAATCCAAATGGAAACCTGCTCCAAAAGTCCCCCGTGAAGCCAATAACATTGGAGTAAACAAGAAAGTTTACTTTGTCTGTCATGAACCCGGTCTACAATGGATGCGTCTGCCACCAGTTACACCTGAACAGATAGTTGCTGCACGATCCGTAAGTAGAACAGTTTCTGATCTCAAATGTGACAAATGAAATTTATGTTAAAATAGTTTTTCTTTATTATATCAAACAAACAAGCAGACATTTGAACCGATTAGCCTAGAACCATCAATAAAATGGTATAATATGCTTAAGTAAAGTATAACTCAAAGGAAATCGAGGCAAAACAAAGTCAATCTTAATGGGTTTGAACTGAGAGCAGGTAGTTTTGTACAGTAAAGGTTGATATTTTGATAGCTTGTTTACACAAAGTAAATTTGATTTCAATTGATCCAAAATTAAGGATTTAGGTGTACTTGCAATCACTCATCGTGTAAGACTAAATAAACTTGGAAAGACAAGCTAGTAGTGATATATTACACGATCTTTGTTCGAATTGATTTCGCTGCATCCTATCAAGTACATACTGCAGAAATGAAGATGACAGAATATGCATAAAATTATCGCTCACGGAGATTGTTCTCACCAGGTATGAGGAAAAGAAGAAAAAATTAACTAACACTAACAAGGTAAGTGACAATTTTGTGCATATTCTCTAATCATTTCAGCAGTATGTACTTAATAAGATACAGCGAAATAAGTTCGTGCAGTATACCACTATTACCTTGTTTCTTCAAGTTCATTTCGGGGAAAACGTGTTTCATTCAAAACTAAATGATTACTGTCTGAAGGTTTCAACAATGCGTAGTTTGAAGGTTATCTTTCTGGCGTGTGTTCAGTCTCTGGCCGGTGTTATGAAAGCATCAGTTTTGCTAAAACATAATCATGGAGAAACTGATAGAACATCGCATAGTAGGACCACAAGTTCATCGGAATTAATGACAAAAGTTTTGAGAGATGATGAGCAGGCGCTAATCATCTTAAAGATCACTACAGAGAAGGAAACGTTAAGAAAGCAGTGCAGCAAATTTGAACCGATATAGGGCATTAACAAAGACCAGTGGTAACATATTCCACTAGGATACTACTTTATAAAGGAAACATACTTCTCTAATGAAAAGTGGTGGCCCCATATTGTCCGACTTCTTCTGGTTACTTCGCAAACCATTTCGGTTCACACAAATGAAGATGATCTCTGCGAGGTCATTGGCGGGAAGGAACTATGTTAAAATGAAGTCGTACTGATGATTAAACTTGTATACTGTAATATCAGTGTTGATGAAATCTTTCAGCTGAAAGCAAAAGTTATTGTATACGTTGACTGGCCCTTAGAACGCACTACACAACTAGACGTAAGGTCATCGTAAAGGTGTTATGGTCCACTGGGCTCATCACGCTGACAGACGCCGTCTAAGCCACCTTAGATATAATGTTTTATGGAAATTGTTTTTGTGTATATCGAGTAGAGGGTTAAGATATTCAAACATTCGTATTCTCTGAAGAATAGATCCTGCTTAAAGGGCAGTATGTCAAGACTTATATGGCTTGCATGGAGTTGTGCATAATTACAATAGTTAAGCAGAATCAACCGATTTATCCTAGAAATGCCATCTTGTTACTTAATTTACCTAACCAAGAGCAGGAAACCACTGCAGTAATCCAGGTATTTTGATCTGTCTTATGAGTTACAACACAATGCTAACAGTTGTCTGTTTATGAAATGTCTCAACTTTCTGTTACAAACGGTGTCAACTTATAGCCTATAATACTGGATGCTGATAGAACCGTGATTAATCTATTGAGACCCCTTTGAACATGACAATTTGCCACTCAACTGTAAGAGGTTGTTCATGGAAGTTTGGAAATAAGTGGTGCAACTTCAAACAAATTGAAAACATCATTCCGTTTTGAATTATAAACAAATTAACAAATAATTCGCAGGAGGTGACTACGGTTTTTCGTCTGCAGTACAGAAAGAAAGACAGCCAATAATGTTTATTCGAATCGATTTTGAAATTATTCGTTCGTTCCATACAGAAAACGAGCGCATTCTGACTATGAAAATGATGAATCACATCTTGGATATCTTAATTCCATCAACCATAAAAAACGGCATATTTAGGATTCGCGTTTTTCTTCTTTTCATGTAGTCGGACATCTATTCTAATGATACCAGCAGCAGCTTGTTTGTGGATATAAGATGTCACTGACGTGTGACATTCGTAAATGATTTCTAGTCTAAATTACTACAGATTCACACTTAAGCTAGGCTGTAACGTGATCAGCACGCACCGTTTCATATTTATTTATCTGATGACTATCACCTTTTCTCAGCTTGATCACAAAACATTGATCAGTTTGTGTATTAGAAACTTTTTGTGGTCACAGTAGTTTCTTGTAAGTGCAGTTCATCTTGCTAAAATCACGTGTATCGGTGACCGGAGACTTAGTGGCGTCTGACAGTCGGTGGTGTTCACTATGCTAAGGTTTTGAATATCAAAGACGTGAATGTCCCCAAATAGAGGAATGGACTTAACACTTCACTGGAACATTCCAAACAGGTTTTTGTGAGTGATCGTCTTTCCTAAAAAAATATGACACCTGCTAAAGCTGCAGTGACAATACTTATGTGGGTACGGTTTCATCTGTAGGGGAGTGACGAAACAACGGTTGATAGCCTTATATGAAGGAGCATTTAACTCCGTGGAAACGCAACCATATCAGTCATGCGATCTAAGCTTAGTGTTATTCACGTAGGACAACGGTGCTCTCGGTTGCATGTCACATGTTCTCAACAGACTGTGGCACTGAAAAACACTGGAACAAGCGTTTACGACCCCCTGTAACAAACAGCTAGTAAAGATACAGTTATGCGTTCACAAAGATAGATTCGTGAAATTATCACTACACCGACAGTGCTACTTATGATTTTCGACATATAGACAGACCATCTATCATAGGGGACAAGTTTGGGATTGATCAGTAAATTTAGCTTCTGCAACTTCCACTCAGTAAGAGGGGATAAACTCATCTAGAGTAACGTACCATCATTTGTTTGTCGTTTTGAGCGTGTACGTTTCTAACCGCTTTATACCGTTTTTCTAAACTTGTATAACTATCAAGTGATTCTTTTACATACGACATGTCAATGTAGATCATACACTTCGTTACCGGTCATACTAATTATCATTTCACAAGAAATTCAGAGATGCAATCTTCCGGGTTGATTGAAACTTTGTATAATACCTGTAGAAACAAGACTCGGCAAAGTGGAACAAACGTGACTCAACTGTTAGTTTAAAAATTGAGGTGTTGACCTTCCATTTAGTAGATTGTTGGTTCAAGTAGACCTTAAATATCACTCCAGAATGACTAGGATGTAATTAGATCATGAGATGTCACTTTACAGATGATAATGAAATGCTTGGCTAATTTAATCACTTCATTTTTACACGAAAGTTTCACAAACAAACGTAATTTTCGATACGCTACAAGTAGGATTGTAATAAGATAAGAAACATCAATTCGTTTTATGCAACTACTAAATTTCTACCATGTTCGTTTGTAAGATGATTTTTATTTCCCTTCGAAAATCAAAATAATTTCTTCCAGCTTTGTACTATGTTCACCGGCAACTTAGACGCTCATGTGAACTGTTCACCTCCGTTTCCCGGTACTGAAGCAAACTACCTCCGTGCACAGATTGCACGTATTAGCGCATCTACACAAATCTCTCCAGAAGGTTTCTACCATGTTGGAGATGGTGGTGAAGAGGAAGAAGAAGAAATGGATGACGAGGAAGGTGGCGAACGACAGCGCTATTCGAAAAATGAGGATTACGAGGCACTACCAATGAAGGAACTGGTTAATCCAAATATGGAAAACTGGGTTCACCATATATCTTACATTTTACCCCAGGGCCGAGTGACCTGGTAGGTTTTGAAGAACATTATAACTCATGTTCAGTATTTTGAGTACACGGGCTGATTATCCCTGCACTAAAAATGAGTCCGCATTCTGTTAGCTTGGAATCTAAGTGTACATAGAAGTATGGCCAACTTTATCGTGTTGCTAACTCCAGGGAATTGAAGACGGGAATGACGTTTTCAGTTTGTCAGTTGGAAGAACTGGAGATCGATACAAATCCTTTGTCTGTTTAACCGACATGCCAACTAGAGTTTCTACGCCAACCAAACAATAGATGGAATCTTTTATGATAAAACCTTCCGAAAAGCGGAAGTCAATGCCAAACGTGTAATTTTAGTCCACGCAGATGATAAAGTTTTACTATCCACACATTTAGTGGATTAGGAAGAGAACTAGGGATAAAATGATTTACGAAGATACATGGCGGGTTGGGGGAAAGCACAATCTTTTGCGGAATCATCAATAATCTCGGTTTGTTTACTGAAATTACTACGTAACTATGTACTACGGCGAACGTATTTTGACGACACTTAGCCCATTGTTACAGAGTACAGGGTTGACAACTGGTGTTTGACACACGAAAATAAAGATGGATAGTAATATGTTTTCCACTGTGAGCTGAAGTCGTCTCTGAGGCTAAACCCCTTGTGACTCACATAGTATGGTACTTGAAATGTTAGGATAGATGACAGGAATGTTTCACCGTTTGGTTAAATCGTCTAAGCAGTAAATGCAATTGTTGAATCAGGGGTTTGCAGATTTCGCCTTGTTTTCACTTGCATTTTGGTTATTTTCATGGTGTAGATACCTTGTTGTTAAAAAAGACTGCTGGAACTTAAACATCATCGATGTTCCAACTCTTACTTGTAACTAAAAGGCTTTTATCCTGTGCATTGTTGTATAGTAGTTGTATACCATTAGCATACTGCTATCGATGAGAACAACTTTGTTGATGACGATGATGAGTCACATCGACAAACCGCTCTACGTAAAAGACTTGAATTATAAAATCTAGAGTATCGTTTTCAAGGCTTTAGCGTAGACTTACGACAATGGTGTGGTAATGTATAAGCGGCTTTATCGTAATTAGTATATTATGGCTTTCGAAGACCAACAGGCAACAGCTAACTAGATTGTAATGTTTCCCTTTAATTGTTTGAGAGACGGTCCAATATATTTGTGAATTGTTAACGCAAGGGTCGTAAGGCACTTTTGAAATAATTTACCCTTACAAGCCAAACCTTTGTAAGGTTAAGTTGGAGAGTACAGTCAACGCACAGTTGGCAGTAATACTCATTCCGTAAACGAAAAGTGATTCGTAGTGTATCACCACAAAAGAATGCAGCCCTGATTATTCAGAGGTCACATGAAGAAACAATTATCCTCGACATGAACAAAGACACTGTAATCGGATTCAGTGCAAAAGTATACTACCGAAAGACGCTATTCTGCCGGAAACTAAAAAGTAATTATTTATTCAATTTTAATATGTTCAACAGAAGCTGGTGAACAAGTTACACGTAGTAAGTGATTGATAGATCGTTGAAAGGGATGGGTTATAGCTGTGAGCTTGTCTGAGACCCCGGTAACTCAGTGACAGCTGTGTACATCTGAGATGTATCAATCGGTCAACTATAGTACAATTCTTTCTCAGGTGAACTTTCTGCCTGCCACACCGGTAGTAAGAAGTGCCAGGCAGATAGCTCAAAACGTGGTTAACGTGGCCTTCCAGAACACGGATATCAAAAATGCCATAGGAGTTAGTATGATCGATCGAGCTTTAATCAGTCGCTCATATGCCTGAGCAAACTCACCTATCAACCTCGAGCTGAAGTGACGCGGTAAGGATACGCGGTAAGGATACGCAAGTTGTTGTCATTACTGCAATCACGAGACTTGTCGTTGACCAGACTAGATTTCTGTCAGACATTCTGTACAAAAGTAGATCGGTGTCAGTCGGACGTGACAGTGTCTGGTGGTTTAAAAGTACCAGAGAAAGCAACATTAGATGTTACCAATCTACTGCTAGCAATATCTGCTAACTTAGAGGACAGAACATTGTTACTTGCAAAACAAATATTACTATATATTGACAAAAACGTGAATTTTTAATCCACACACTTTTAGCAATTATACACAAAGAAAAATTGGATGATAAACTTTGAACAGGTCTAACAAGCAACTATTTTATGCAAATGCTACTTTTGCTTACCTTTGGTCTAAATGTTTCTCATTTTTTGTTAATCTTCTTCTGGCAGGTTAGCTCGCATTGTTGTTGCAGTGAGTGGTGACTCGAACAATATTATCTTCTTATGTTTACTCATGCATGAACGAATAATTGTATTAGAAGACACACTAACAACTTTTGTACAATACTTAAATTGTACCGATCGAGTCGTTAGATTGTCTGCAGAACTAGAATCTAGCCATGGTCTACGACCAATTTCAGAATGCTTGGTATATAAAGCAATAAATCAATACAAGATCCTTATTTCATGATGATTCCACGGGCGTGAGCATAGATCCGTTCAACCAAAACAAACATACAAGAGCATTAAGATTTCCATACTTTGCAGAAATATAAACGACAAAAGACACCCACTAAGTGGAGCTATTTCCCATCCACTCGACAAACCTATCATGTAAATTCCTCTCCATATTGTTACAAGTAGTCTCTATTCCAATGCAACTGATGCTGAGGGACTGAAAAAACATTGCTGCAACTCCAGACAAAAAGGAAGCATCGGATACTACTCACAGATTATGAATGAAGTTGGCAGCAGGGCTGCCTTTCAAGCAATGGCGATAGTACTTTCATCCTCAATGCACTGGAAAGATACTTTACAAAATAGACGAACCAGTGATCGTGTGTACACGATAAAAATATCGAGCCTGCTCACTGGTTTAAACTGGGCATATCGCGCTGAAACGAAATCCGGAATGAATGAATAACGACGTCGAATTTCAGAATAACTTCAAACTGTCAGGAAATCCCGATCATGGTTAGGGAGCCCGTAGTTGCCGGGCATGCCATACACACAGAAGTCGAAGACGTTTTGGAAAATGTTTTAATTATCAGATAGAGGTTCAGGCCTACAAAGGAAGGCCTGATGCATCAAGTCACGAGAACCAAAAGTAGGGAACTAGAACGACGGTAATTATCGCTGCTCCGTTCCATATGAGAGACAGAAGTGCCTGATGCCTGCTACCCAAAGGCAGTCATTACAACTTCGTGTTACAACCACAGGGGTAATATTTTTGTCTCTGTCATCCAAGACTCTCATGAATCTCAAAACGCAGCGGTTACTAGAACACAAAACGAGAGCCAGAGAAGGGGAATACTGGCTGAATTCGGGCAAGACTTCAGGTGTATTAAACATATATTTATTTGCGATGGATATTGAAACGTCGACAGTTCTTTCCTCAACCAACAGTGGTGGTATTTTTGAGCCTAAAGACAGCCACTACTTGGGCTTCTGCCAGAATCGGCAAAAACCCATCTGGAGCACCCGTAGGCACGGCTCAGAGTGAACAACTTGGATGACCACAACAACGATAAATACGGTGATGACGGTGCGGATGATGATGATGATGACGATGATGATGAGGATAATGACCATTGACCGTCGGAAAGTCTAACCCGTTTTGCTTTTCACCAAACGGTTGTGGATATTTGAGTTACCGCCGTGGTCTTGTTCATGACGCTGTCGATTATCGTCAACAATGCCTTTAGGATGGCTGACAAGAAACGACGCTGAACTCACTGAAACATAATTTTGACGCTTCCACACAGTGTCAAAGAGCTTGATTATATCGAATGTCATAACATGACGTTAGAAATTTATCGTTTATGACTGGAGGCGAATTGAGTCAGAGTTCATCATTCACTTTGTAGTTTGACATCAGTATAACTGTTTTGACTAGCTGAATGCATCTCTGTCCTTTGACTGACTTAACAACGTTGTGTTCGGTTGCAAAAACCGAATTTTGAATGAAAGTTACACTGTCAGGCCGGAGGACCACCTGTCGCCTTGGATTTACCAGTTTCTTGTCTCGTTCCTGAAGTCATTTAGTGCGACTCAAGTTTGCTATCCAAGCAAACTTATTAGAGGGGTACAGGAAAGGAAGGTAATGGTAAGAGTCACAAGTAGTTTAGAATTTCTAGTAAGCAATAGTTTTGATTACCTAGCGCTGTTCTTGGTTGTCCACTTCGGGTTGATTTAGCTGCACTTGTATCTAAATGATCATGGTCATTTTGGCCATCTTAACTGAGATTTAATCACGGAAAGCAGACTTCATTCGTAAGCACGAAGGGTTGTTTGGTCGGTTCCACACAGTGTTGGAAGCGTGAACCTGGAGATACACTTAAACAGAGGATAAGTCACTAAAAGTTCAGCAGAACTGCAGTGGCGTGGATAGGGAATAAGATTAACTTGCGGCAAGATATCTGCTAAGTTTGAAGAAGGTAGGTGGTTTCCAACTTATCATAACTGGTTACGGTCTGGTTTAATCACCTTAACTCAATCATAAGCAAAATATTGTCAGTTGGGCGAACATGTTTTCGATAAGTCATTTTCAGGCGGGCACAATTACTTAGAGAGTTGGTAGAACCAGATCGAGTAATCTGCGGGGCTTACTGCAGATAAACTAGTTTGCTGGTCAATCAAGTGACGATGGCATGATTGGTTCATTAAGTCAAGCTGGTCTATTGGTTTAACCGCGCATGTTGACCATTAATTCGGCTGATTTGTGGCCGTCGTAGAGTCAGCGCCTAAACAAGCAGCCTTTGATGTCCCTACAACATTTTGATTCCGACAGGCTTGACAGGAAAGATTATTTACATTCGGTCTCTTTTTCTCCCGTTTCGTTTTTGTTTCTGGCTAGATCTTGTTTTTCTTCATGGTTGTGTGATAACATCAGCGAGAACCACCCGTGTATTGCTGTCTACGCTAATGATGATGATGATGGTGATGACGACGACTTGGAGAGCTTGGTTAGTGTTCATATGGTACTCACTTTAAACCAAACGAGCGGGGATAGCGTTGTTGACTGATCATATTTCACCGCGCTACGTGGGTGGTGCTCCAGAATTGGTCACGGAAGCCACTTTCCAAGAACAGTTGAAACATCAAATGCATTTAGACTGGGCGCAAACTGTTAGTCTGTCTTTGGTATAAAACCGGAAATCTGGGGATGTGGTGATTTGGATAGGGTGTTAAACTGTGTCTTAGGTTCTGCTGATTACCAGGATGAGTTTACTTGCTAGCCGTTGTGCTGCACTGTTACCTGCGAGAGACACTTCAGTGAACAATTACTTCTTCCGTACGTCCTGCACTTCAAGCTTATTTGGCTTTCTGATAATGTTTCTGATGATAAATCTTTCTGGGTAGATGATATTATGCAATACGTTCTCTATGACTTCAAGCTCGCTGTATAATGTATTCGTTGAATAAATTCCATATGCTCTATGATTCCGGCAAAGTGCTAGATTTCTCTTTTGTTTTATAGGTACAAAATTGTGAAAGCTTTTATAGCGACTACTGAATCCTGTGCTGCGTAGTGTCGTCTATCCGTCGATGTAAATGAAAGTCTAAGAAAGACATTTGGCTTTCAGTCTTTTCCTCAAGCCTCAACTTAACTGACCGGTGGGCGCGACTAGACAGGTTGAGTATTCACCCACAGATTAGTGGAATAGATAATTGCGACAAATTTACCATCCACATACAGGTGATACTGACTGAAGTGGGTGAATGAAACGTAATAAGTTCTAGTTTTTGCATGAAGATATAGGGGTGGACCCCATAGCCACTCCATCTATACATCGACGCAACACATCGTTGAATAACAGTTGTAAATCAAAATTGCCCCGGGTTAGAAGCTTCTTCACTCTCAGTACTGGCATCGTAGGCAGAATTAAGTGTTTTCAGCAAAGGTAAGTTAGCGAATAACGACATTGCATTCGATGACAGCGATTTATGTGAATTCACATTATTATCCAGTATGAAGCCGACAAATTCAAACGTATCACGTAGAGTGAAGGTGATAATTACTTATCAAACGGATTCAAGTAGTTTCACGAACTACTTCGTAGTTGGGTGGTAAAGCGAAGTCATCATATCGCGTAATGGGAGAACTGACACATTATGTTTATGAAATTTCGGTAGTCCATAAAGAAGGGATGTGATAGAAACCTGTTACCTTAGTTCCTGAGTTGCTCACAATAGTTAGTAATTGCAAGGTATAGTAGATTACTCTCTATGCTCTTATTATTCTTTCCGAAACACAAAGTAGTTGGATGAAAAACATCGGTGTTACGCGAAGATGTGCCCACTATGTTTGACTGTGACGGTCCGGCATTCGACTTGTACATTTTATTGGTATACGTAAAGACGTTTCTAGGTGCACTTTTTTGGCATCAACCGGAAGATGATAGAACAACAGACCCTTCATATAAATAGTATAGAGCATGAGAGTTTCACTGGCCGACTAAGACCTCAATCGACGTGAAGCTCTAAATAGGGGTAAATCTCTGACTAGGCAAAACGGTTTATCCAACTATACATACTATCGCGTACATGTGATTTGCTTTTCAGGTGGAATGCTTCTCAAAATTTGGACGAAGAACTGGATGAGTTTAATGCGGACGAAGACGGTGAAAATGAACAAGGTGATAAAGTAGCCGCACAGCCGGAACGGGGTCCACCGATTCTGACTAAATTATCTACAGATGTGCCCATATTCGGACAAGCAGCATGGTCAACTAGATTAAGCTCGAAACTAATGCCGGAACACGCAGTTGCTTTAGTTTCATCCAATTTGTGGATTGGAGCTCATACAGTAGCCTGGGGGAAGTAAGTGTGCAAGTCACTAATGAAAAGTTCTGTTTTCACTTCAGATGTAGGCTGGTGATTGCCTGAAGTACTTCCCATAAACTTTACAGCATCTCTATAAGTATCTCATTTCCTGCATTCTATATCCATTGTTATTAGTTGTGGGTCGGAATAAATGTGTTAAAATAGTCCTTTTGGAAGTAGCTGCCTTTGATACTTTTACACATTCTAGCAATCAACTTCCACGTACTAATTTTTATGATAGGGATTCCTATAGTGGCCGCTCACTCAATTTCACAAGAAAGAGTTGCAACCAAACTAAGCTAACAATTGTAAATTTCACGTTGATATATGGTAACACCTGAAAAAAATAATGGGGCATACGTTGTGTTCACCAACATGCGTCGTCACTGGTGTCAAAAAAAAGTCCGGTTTTTATTGCAAGGAGCAGTATATAATGATTCCTTAAATTCGGTTTTGTTTTGAGGTTTGGAAACATGGCGTGTTTTTACTGAAGATATGAACAGACATGCTATGTTTGACCACCGCAATCTTCGCCACTTAACTACCATCGAGTGGAAAGATCGTGCAAATAGTGCAGGTATTTATCAGCACGCATTCTGGAACCTTCGAGTTTGTGATCATTTGGTCAAGTAATCACCTTACAGTGTGGAAATGGGATCACGTGCTTCGCATTTTAGCTGAGCGCTTATTGCACCAGACGTTGTATACTGAGATCACCAACAACTGGGTAAGGACGAATGGTGGTCAAGCAACAACATAGCCAAGAAATATGAAGACCCTTACTGTTGTGTTGAGTGGAACGGTTTGTCAGCTGCTCGACTGATGTGTTCGTGCTTATTCAAATCGTTGGTTAGAAACGATATTTGATTTGGTAATATGATGCAGTCAATGACCTATCTGCACTTAAACTATTTCTGTTTTTTCCGCCTAGTCTTGTTCTATTGAGTTTTGTCTTTATCAGCAAAGTTGACCCCTTTCTGTTTGCTCAAAATCAGTGCCAAGGTAAGCAGTCACCCAAGCCATAGTACCTTCTGGTCAAGATCATGGTTACTACGAATGAGTGGGTGAAGGAGGGTGTGGAAGAAACTGGCGAAACGTTGTAACGAGTCAAGTGGAACCAAGAGAAGAGCCAAAGCTTTCGCATGTAATTATGTGAAAGCGGTGAAATGCAAATGAACAAATTAGACCCAACCTTCGTTGTAATAAGACAAAACTACATTTGCTGCATACACCATTAAACAGTGACAGTTGGCAATCATCGAGAAAGCTCGCGGTTACTCTAACAACTTCGTCTTTTATCTTCGACATGCTAGCTGTGTGTTGACCGTGCCGAACATTATGTACCGGGGCTATCAACAGTTGGGTAAAACCGCGTGATGGTCAAGCAATAAGGTGGTCATGAAAGATAGGGAACCTAACTGCTTTATTGAGCAAACGGGTTAGGTGATGCTTGCCTAGCTGGGGTCCTCGTGCTTATCCAAATCACTGGTGAGGAACGCTATTCGAAATGGTGGTGTGCTGCAGTTAGTGGCTTGTTTTAGTCATACAACTTCTATTTCTTCCGTTTACCCCACTTTTACCTACATTTATGTTATTTATTTGTTTAATTTTTAAAACCCGTTTAGTTGCTTTTCTTCTTCTGAAATATTCCAAGTCACTATTAAGGTGGAGGACTACCCAAGCCACAGTGCCTTCTGGCCGGGCTCATGGCCAACGTGATAATGATGGAGGTCGTCCTTCCTCATCAAATCGCTAAATAACACATTCTTGCTGTGGATGCTTTCTCCAACTATGACGACTTACATGTGTCCATGTGTTCGTTACAACCAGACACCACAGCCAGAATATCGCGCCTTGTTGGACAATGCTAAATGATGCAACCATTAGTAGTTTTCCAAACCGAGCTGCGTTATATTTCCTGAGAATTGATATTCTGTTGGTCCATCTTTATCAAAGATCACTTTTTGTATAGTAATGTGCTTCGTGATGTATTCCTGGGTTGTTTGCTACCGTGTCCCCGAGAGCTCTAATGTCACGTGAAAAGGTCTTTGCAGCTTCACGCTTCTGGGAATCAGTCGGGCAAGATGGTCCCAGACAAGTTCTATGGGGTGGGGTCAGCTAATGAGCCAGGAAAAAGTAAATGATCGACATCACGGGATGAATGTAATATCAGTTGGGATGGATCATTATAACCGCGAAATGGCTGGCCACAATGGTCACAATTAGGAGAGATCTTTGTTGATAGAATAGACAGCGATGTCGTCGAGAAAGATAAACTTACTCTTTTCAGTTGACACGATGGTAGCCCATTCATGGTCTGGGCCACCATCGGACTTTATCCGTGAAATGCACAAGCCATTTGTAAATTTATCCTTCTATAATTCAAACACGTGTACTCTTCCAGTCAACTTGTTGAGAAGAGCTTTTGATTCATTTGTGCTCCTCGTACATTAGAAATTTAAGTAGAATTCCTGTCTGTACGCATGAACGTTTGCTGATTTGGCTAGATCAGTGAATGGCCTAGGCAGATCTGACTGTGAAATGCTGAGTGAATGAATAACCGCAATCTACCAAAATTCCTGCAGCTGGTGAGACAGTAAAACAATAAAAGCTTGCTTTAATCGCTAGTGCACGGCATATTCATCTACCACACTTAGCTAACATTGCGGCAAGTCTGAGTCAGTGCAATATGCCTCGCATATCCATTTCATCCATCTGGGATGAACACTACAAACTAAGTTTTTCACCTATGTGTGCGGTCCAGTTTCAGTATTTGTCATCATGAAAACAATTCAGATTTATTAAGATCTGAAATTTATTATGATAGCATAGCAATGTAAACGATGTGCGTGTATCCACAAGAAGGTCAGATGCCTTACCTTTACGATTTGTCGATTGCTCCTTTTGTGCTCTAATAACGTTAAATACGCTTGGTTAATTTCCCTAGTGGGTGTGGGCAGTTTCAGGTATTTTGTTCGTCATTGGTCAATTATCCAAAAGGCGATTAGAATGACACTAACCCAGCATGCACTTCAGAACTTAATCGACCTTGTCATTTAGCCAATGTATTATGGACTAGGAAATGGTTACTGATGAAATATATGAGTGTCGTTGTTGAAGTTCAGAGCGTACTTCAGTGAGCGCAAATTTGTTGTCGAAATGACTGTCTGGAAGAATGGAGTTGGTCAACTTTGATAGAGACAGCTTGGTATGTACAAGTATGGGTACTAGAATCTGCGGATCAGGTGATCGTTAAAGAAATTGTGGTTCTCGATTTCATCACACAACAGTGTTATTACCTCGGTGTAAGAAAAATTAATGGAACCAGTGACCCGACAGTCCAAGTGTTAGCAAAGACCTGAAATTCGTTGTAATCTAAAACAGTGATTTGTTTTCGTGATTTTAAATGAAACAAACAAAACGACGACATCACATGGATGATGCTTTAGCACCTCTAATGGTATTTACTACAGATAGGTTAGGTGCGCAAAATAGTCTAAGTTCAAAACTTATTCGGTTGTCATGAAGGCAGCCGTGATGTCGAAAAAGTATATTTTTCACACAAAATGTTTGTTTGTGGGTGTCTAAGTGAAGTTGCTTTGTATGCCATAATAACCAGCTGGTTTCAGTTAAGGTCGAAATAAAAACATACATCGTTGTGTTAGTCTCATGGTACAGCAGTAGATGGGGTTTGCAACTATTGCATTTGGCTGCTTACGGGCGCTGGTTGCCAACTATCTTTAGTTCAGTCTACCTTGTCCTGTCAAGCCGTATGCACATCTCGTGCTTCTTTTACTATTAGAGCACTGTCAACTTAATACAAGTCTTGATATTGCTACTGAGTTAGACAATACGTCACCCCCAACAAACTTTCTGGAATATTCCCAAGAAAGTCTAACGAAACTTATGTACACAATAATCCAAAACCTTCAGTTCCCAAGAAGTGAGTAGTGTACCAACTACCGCCCAGAACGAAGAACTAATGTAAATGTGCTGAGTGGCGTTTCGGGTCAGCTGGTGCCTAAGATTCAATTGCTGCGAAACTGCTGATCGTACAAAATCACTCCCAGTCTTCGTACCACCCCTGATCAAACGATTTCTGACTTATCAAAAGTAGACGTAGGCCTTGTATGAAAACATGGACGCGGAGGATAATACCTTAGAAAAACTGACTGGCAAATCGGAAGCATGATTAGTGAGCCATTGTCAAAGCGGCTTGAAAACGAGTACTCAGAGGGAGCAAGTTCCATCGACTGCAAAGACTCATTTGATGAGGCAACGTATGATTGGTTCACTAAAGAATTTTTTACAACTCAGAGCTGACGATTAGTGAAGTCCGCTACAGCATCACACAACTGAACTCAGACACCGAAAAGCTGTGTGACACATTCAACAGTGGACTGCCTGGGGCACACATGCTGCCCTGGTAGAAATCATACGGGTCTTCCCACTCGATCCGACTATACTAACCGCGATTAGAAATGTGGCAAAATTTGTTTAAAAGCCTATCATACATTTGCTTACAGACTATAGATCAACTTAGTGAGTTGGTCGCAAGATAAGTTTGGGGCTACTTGTCGAATTACACTGGTTGTATGTTGCATTAACTGCGGATGTTTCAAAAGAGCGTAACGTTTAAGATTATGCATTTGAAATCTTATCTTGCGAACAGAATTTTAAGAAATTATTTGGATCGTTTTTGATTACTTTTCGCGTATTGGTTTCCCACCTCGTGGTAGCAGCCTGAAGTCCAGTGGAATTACTTGTTGATGCTTGTTAAACTTTCGATTCAGCAATGCCATCGAGTTTAACGAAACAAGTTTGTTTGATTGCTGTCTAATGTGAACACCTATACATTGCATTTTGTTCATAGACAATTCGAAAATATTTACATCGGCTGGGGCCAGAAATCAGCCGGACCTGGCTACCAGCCATACCTTCCACCGGATGTGCTTGGTGAATATACAGATGCACCTGATATAATTGAGACTGTTGATCCAACCACAGAGGATGAGGCAGCGCTACGCAAAGTTCAAAATCCAGAAGCCGGTGAAGAGGAGGAAGGTGCAAACGACACTGAGGCCGGTGAAGATGGAGCCGAGGAGGATGACTAAATGTGATTCTCTTCAACAACTTGAAGGCTTTTTCTATAGATTTTTCAAACTAGTATGTGGTTGGAAGCATATAAACCCTTTGATTTATGAAATTGTTTATAGATGAAAGATATTTGGTAAATAAATCATGACCACAACAGCATATATCTTACATAATCGAAAATACATTCACTATAATTTGAGAATGGTTTTAATGAAACAAAACATGTTTGTGAGACGCTTGTACCTGAGCATGACGTGCACTAGTTACTCGGACGATGACATAGGTGTGACGAACTGAAACGGAACATCCTTAAATGTAAGCATCTACGTTTGGATGGAAATTATGGGCATTTTAAGCTGTGCAAATCGAGCGAAGATCCAGTAGTCTAGTGAACTGTTAAACCAGAGTTCAGATCATAGTGGGGATGTGGATACGTACTGAGGATTAGACCTGGCAAGGGAAAAACACATGTCCAGCTAATATGTTGGAAAGAGGCCAGCTGGAAGGTGCTCCTGAAAAGGACAGCAGTGATCAACTCTGTGTAATGCTTCATTTATAGTCGTCAAAATATGGAACTGTTCACGGAACCTCGGAATCGGCCCTACATCCAATGGGATAAAGACGCAAAGCTACCATTTTGAACGAGCATTATCGATAAAACTAACTTTGTAGAAATTAACAACATTCCTTTTGAGTAAACAACCTCACTGCCGAATTCGTTCAATTTATTAAACTTTCCTTCTAAGGCGTTACTCATAATGTGATTACTGGCACTCTGTGAATTCCTACTACTTTGACGTGGGACATACCAAAAAATCAACCCATTCCAGTTAGAATATAGCTATTGGCGAGCAACTGAACTTCTTGAATGGAATTTCTGCCTTTGTAGGTTGCCGTAAACATCCAACTATCATCGTTAGGATAGGAATGCTCAAGCTACGGTATAACGACTTTGAGAATGGAATTGAATAGCTTGTCATCGCTTGAAACATTTCTAAGGTCTCAACGTGCATGTACAATCACGTCTATGATGATACAAAGCAATAATCGTATACATGCTCAACGACTGACGAGCATTGTGTTGGGTGGAGAAACGTAGACTTCGGACTGCCGCACCGTGAACGTGTTTTGTATAGAATGTAGATAACCGTTGAAATCCTTACTGTGCCGACATACTGCAACCGGTGGTGACGATGACTTAACGCGTCACTCTGTCAATGATAGCAGGGAACGGAAGAAAGCAATTTGATTGCTTGACAGGCAAGTTTGGGAGTGATCCTATCATGGTAGCTTAACTACTACCCTGAGTGGATTAGTCATTGCTGAATACTTATCAACAGTATAAACGATCGGGTCATCCGTCAACACAGATTTGGTCTTCGAAGCCTCAGCACGGCGAATGAGTGGTACGGCTGGTAACTACGTTGCTACCCAGCCGGTTATTTCAAATTTCTAACGATCTTATTGAACAGAATAAAAAGCTTTGCTTTATATCCGATTCAGACATATAATAGAACTGTGATACAGGAGTTATGGTTAACTATGAGAGGGTACTTGTCTGGAACAAGGGTAAATAATTTTCGAGCATATCTTTCGTCATTCAGATGGTTAGCGCTTGATCCTGAATAAGTTGGTTGTAATAAGCCGGTGCTTCGCCATTGGAATGTTCCACCACCGCGATACCTCCGGTTAGACGAGTTACGTCTTGTCTGTTAACAGAAACAAAAAAGATGGTTTAGGAATATTTAAATACGCCTTTTTTCTAACATTCTATGATGTCTAGTGACAAGTTTAGTTCAAAGTTGGGTAGAAAAATCTTAGATTTATTTTTAACGCATTGGTAGTGTGTTGACTTGCTTAAGGAAGCTGTTTACTTGATTTTCGCTGTAGTTGGACTTAAATGAACTCCAGAGGCGACAAAAACTCTGGAGAATTGAACAACGCTCACATTTGATCCTGGCTATCACATTCGCATAAGCAGTCCTACAGGCTCATTGGGGTTTCCGTATTAACACAACTTGTCCTGCATGTACATTTGTACCTGACATAGTAGATGCATACAGAACGTGTGAGTTAGGCTTATCGTGAACTTCGTCTTTGATCCCAGTTTAGACGTGAATGAAGCAACAACTTCAAATGCGTCTCACTGTTGGTGCGTTTGAAACTGTGACAATTTTCCAGGGTTAAAACTATGGTATTGATCAATGAGTCAAAATGGTTCTACCAACCTCTCAACACTACCATCAAGAACATTCAACTTCACGAAAAACTGACTCTTTATACTGATTTAGACATGGAGCGAGTGATTGTCAAGTATGACACAAGTGACAACATGTGATCGTTGACAAAGTATTTGTAAGCTGTTGGGTATCCATTGTAACTTAATTGAGCACACTGAAATTTTAATCCACCAGAAGTGCTGTAAACAACAGAGCTCAAGAGGACGTTGCATTTAAGCTACTGTCGCTAGACAACCAAACGCCAATGAGGACAAAAAAATCTAGCAGTTGGTGCAGGCAAGAAGCTCAACGCTATCCTATCGCTCTCCTCGAATAGGAGCAAATAGTCCATGTTTGTTACCTCCCACCTTTTAAAAGCAAAATACTTGTCTGTTGATGTATCAGCAAAATAGGTCGTACAAACCGACAAGTAACCTTATTCAAGACAAAGTTCCGAATGCAATGAAAGCAACTTTGAAAGTCATCAGCCCGTATGCAGATTGACATTAGCCACCAAGTTTGACCATATGTGTAATTGAACGTACAGAGGTTATGGTCCTCCTCGTTTGTCCATGGCCAACTTGCTTTGAAGCTAAGACTACCTTGGTAGCTCTTGTTCCATTGTTTCATCCTCCATAACTGGACTCCCTATCGGTCGTTCTCCGTCACGTCAATGCTTTAAACCATAGTGCTCAGTCTATAGGTGGCTTCCAGTTGTTTAAAAATGACTGCCTATTCATGCTTGATCAGCACGTACGCACTAGCACATTTTTGTGAAGCAAACGAACTGTTTCACACTGACGGGTATGCCGTTATTAGTGAAATTGGAAGTCCTTCAATCAGCTTTCTCAATAAAACGAAGTCAGTGGCTCAGTTACACGAGAAACCAGTGTTCCATCAACAGTTTACAGTGACCATGAGCGGAAGTTTTGCTTTACTCGACATGAAAAAGGTAGTCAAACTATTGAAGGCGATCATATTTTTTGATGCATGAACTTACTTATTCCAAGACTTGCAATACAGCAGTTTTAAATGCTGTAAGTTTTTACAGCTTCGTCTCATATAAACAATCGAATTTAATCTAAAACGAAAAGGACATATTTTTCAAGTCATTACCAATTAGGCAACTACAGTAGGTGAGCTCATAGAGGAAGGTGGCTTAACGGAGGTACTGTGTATAGTACAAAACTCTAACGAAAATGTGGATACAAGTCTGAAACCATAAAACAAAAGCAGATTTACGGAAAAAATGGTGAACGAAACACTAGAGCGTGAACTAACATGTACTACAATGATCATGAAAGAGATAAATGGAACGGTTTTTGGTAATGTTACACTGCAAGCAGTGTGAGAATTTTTGGTTGCTGCTGCATATCAAGAAACCCTCACTGAAGCAGAAGTGACGGCGTGGAGGGTAAATGTTTTTGTCACTCTTTCTTGAATCAGTACAGCCACAGAGTTTCCATTAAACAGTGATAAGCGGAATATTCAAATTCACGGGCGAACGCTGATCTCCACCTAATCAGTAGGACTTGATCTTGCTTGAACTGTCACATGCCTAGGGCCTAACTGCTGTTATTGGTGATGTGTGGCCACGGAGGTCGCAAGCACTGCGGAAGTTTGTTGAGGAGCACAAATTATGTTTACGTAATATGATTACCAGCGATCCAGCGCAAATCAAAACACGTTAATGGACTGTATCGGGTTAACTGATGGCAAATCCGGCGTAAACTAGGAAGACTTTAGAATATATGGGCAATGATTGGCATCTGCAATATTGGCAATAGCGGTGCCAGTAATTGAGGTTCATCGACCAGTTTAAATCTAGACTCGATGATGTATCTTGATTATCCTTGACAGGCATACAGTTGCAGGACTAACACATTCTGTCTAATAACGACGAAACGAAAATTCACACACAATCACTGACTGGTTTTAACACAAGTTATTTTAGAAGAGATCCATTTGCGAAACATCTGGACTTCGGCTGGATTCGAACCAGCGACAGAAACACCATGCCCTAACGCGGCAAGCGCTCTACCAGCTGAGCTACGAAGCCACGCCAGAAGCTCAGAAATGTCACATTTGGACCTAGTTACCCAAATCTGCCAAACTACTTATCAGTAACTCATTGTCAGTGCTCATCGGTGATGTTAGTGGATTCCAGCGTGAACTGATCGGGAAATCCTGTTTGGGCAGTCAGTCGGCTGGATCATTTGGTGGATTCCATATGACACAGTTGGTTGGGTGGGTAACTAGGTCCAAATGTGACATTTCTGAGCTTCTGGCGTGGCTTCGTAGCTCAGCTGGTAGAGCGCTTGCAGCGTTAGGGCATGGTGTTTCTGTCGCTGGTTCGAATCCAGCCGAAGTCCAGATTTTTCGCAAATGGATCTCTTCTAAGTTGTCAAACCTGCCACACTACTTACAAGTTATTTTCATAAACAGATGCTGAAAATTACATCTGAGCTATCGTTAGTTGTGACGACCAGGGTGATCCACTGCAATTTTCTCACTAAACGAGAGTTGGGTGTACACTGTTTTCCACACCTCACTTCCTGCGAAATGTTGGCGATCGTCGTAGGGATGTTGAATATTCCAGAATAGCCGTTTTTCCTCAACGGGTTCCGAACTCTTTTTAGTTCTTGTTCCATCGCTTTATCGGAACAGATTGCACTTTTCAGCCAGTAGACTAAAGTGCTTCTTTTGTTGATAGACGTGAAGTGGGTAGCCTCAGTGTACTCGCCTGTCCATATCGGTTTACGAAATTCCAACCTACTTGGTGTTGTTTCATAGTGTCTGGCAAGTTAAACATCTAAAAATCGGAACGCGGTTTTCGACCCCCCTATCGTGATAAGACGAAATGAAACTTATGTTGAGCTAGTAATCTGAAGCAAAGTAAACAACTCATCTTCTGAATTTTATCAGATCGAATACATTTATTAATTTGGTGTTCTGGAATTGTTTGTTCTATCACTAAAACGGATGTGTTGGATGATTTTTGAAGTATACCAAGGCAACAGGAATAACAGTATTCCACCAGTAACCCCGAAGTATAGCCATGCCATTTAGTGATTTTTAGTCGACAACCAATTTACATTTGCGCTTATCTCATAGTAACGAAAATGGTTGGAAAATAAGATTAGGGTTTACGATGAACCGTCTGACAGTTTCTGCACCAGAAGCGGCGTACGTCAAGGCCGTCCCCTTTCACCATACTTGTTCAATTTTGCCGTAGATGAAATAATGGAAAGTTGTCTCTGACATTCAAATGATGCCAGTGTGGATCTCCTACCTGGTGAAAGACTGACTGCTCTTGATTATGCTGACGACTAGGTGTTACTGTTTGACAACTTCCAGGCGGCACAAACAACGCTGAACGCAATTTCGCCTTCTACTGAGTACGTCGGAGTGCGCTTTGCAGCCCCGAAATGCAAAGTGCTTCTGCAAAATTGCTGCGATTACGTAGATTTAGTCCTAGATAATGAAGTCATGGAAATTGTTGACCGGTTTGTGTATCTGGAAAGCTGCATCAGCGGCGGCGGCGGAGCTGTAGAGAAAGAAATGGGGGCGCGTATTTCCAAGGCTAGGGTGGTGTTTACCAATCTGAGACACCTATAGCGCCAGATAGGTATTCCCCTGAAGCTTAAAGATCGCATATATCAGACAAGAGTGAGGGCTGTATCATTTTACGGCAGCGAAACATGTCTCTTAAGGGTAGAAGACGTGAACCGTCTTCAGGTACTTGACCACCGATGTCTGCTTTCAATCGTTCGTATCAGGTAGCACCAAAGAGGGAGCAACTAGGAGGTTAGGAAGCGTGTGTTTGGCACTGATTGTCAAACGAGTTCTTTTATTCAGTCCTTACATTTATACACACACTGGGATGGTTAGGTCATGTGCTGAAGATTCCAGCTAGTCGTTTGCCACATCGAGCACTGTTTGCCGACGCTGCGGCCGACTGGAGTAAGGTGCGAGGTTGATAGATGATGACCTGGCGTATACAAATGAAATCGTTCATGAAGGGGTTGGCCACTGTAGATCAGGTTCTTCTCCGGGGCTGGGGCCCTCGCGACTCACAGAGTCGACGGCTTGAGACGTTAGGTGAGATGGCGGCTAACCGAGCTCAGTGGCGTGAATGTTGTTGTTGTTCGGCCGAGTTATCTGTGAAATGAGTGCACTTAACAACGTGGGTCTGTGAAAGCCTTAAGGAAGCTGTCTTGCGGATGATGCCTTAATTTCACTTATAGTACGGTTATTTGTTTACGTGGTTTAGGCGCCTTGATGTTGTATGCTCGAATCCAGACGTGGCGATTTTTCAGCAGCTAGGTCCCTTCCAACTTCCCTTCTATTTTTTCTTTTTCCTGTCTTCACATTCAGGGTTTGCTTTTTTCTTCTCCGTGGTCGTGACAGTTAAACATCAGTATGAACCACTGATGTATTGCTTTCTGTGTTGATGATGATTAAACTTGTGATATAATTTCAACTCTGCAAGCTAAGTTTTCAACAGAATGATGTGAATTATGTTGATTCTTAAATAACTAATACAAACCTTTCAGTGCACTTTCGATAAAGTTACTCAAAATGGGTTGTCATTGCCGCAAAATAAACACACGAAAACGTACTTCAGAGGAGGTATTCGGATAAGATTTTGGCCTAAAAATTCCATTTCTAAAAGTGTGGCTGCACCCATTCGGACTTGGCAGTAATCGAGCAGGTTTTTTCGGTGACACTTGACGTATAAAAGGTAAACTCGTAGCGCCGAATGCATTTGAAGACTAGATGATCAATGGAAAACGAATGGACAGTTGCGGTTGTACGGTGACATTGCGCCTCTAAATAGTGTTTGAATGATTTCAGCTTGAACGTTTGCAAGAAAACGGTCACCTATTTAAGATTTGAAGGCTGAAGTTACAGAACGTGTGTTCAGTTATTTATCCGTAGACCGGCTTATCGTGCAGAAGATCAACGGGTTAGTGTTGATTAAACTGTTGACTTTTATCAGTTGGCTTAAATGGAGCTTTTCCAGACGCTTTTACTTAAGGCCGCTTGAGATAACGTGAAGTCTCTCTGAATGATGGTCGGGTGGAGATATAGACTGAATGTGCCATCCCAGTGCGTGAGATCCCATCGTTCTGAAACCAGTATGAATCTACATCATAAGAATGTATTTAAAAAAACAAACCCAAAGGTGAAAGTAGGTCACACAGGAAACAAGAGATCGATTGCTAATTTCTGAAGTGGTTATGTTCGTCTTTCATCATAAACTTTTTAATACAGCACTGTCATCCATATTGAGGGTTCTGTTTAGTTACGATGGCTTCTAATGTGTTTGTACGAGTGAATCGCGCCTATCTGACACTGAAACAATACGAAGTGGTCACCGGCAATTCCGGTGCAGTCAAGTTTTAATAGCACATTTTGTTCCGGTCATATGCATTGAGTTCATTCTCAATACAACATGGTCACATCGTAGTAATTAGCACATCATTCAATGGAAGGGTCACAATATGACTCAACCTCTGCGACATCATTTTTCAGATTAACAGGTATACTTTTACAACTGATTACTTTTATTTTACTGTTTCAACTATATGTCGGTGAATTTCGCTGCCATGAGCACGAGTGAAATGAACTTTTCCCACTATTATCAGTTAAAATCTCACCTCTACTAAAGGACTATAATGTGAAAATATACCTTCTGGGCGGTTGCATAACACTGTTGTAATAATCGTGTGGACAATTTCTACGTTAGCTCTGTTTTATCGATGTAACCAGTGGTTCCAGGCTGTGCGATTCTTGTGTAAATAGGTTTGCATGACCTCTGTGCAAAACCCTTCATTACTCATTTGCTTAAAATCAGCAGCGCAATCTAAAATATTCTCAGGTGGCGTCAGGCCGAAATACCGCCGTATATTTTCAAAAAAAAAATACATTTTCAGCAATATTCCAAAAATACAAGGGTGTTGCTGGTCTAGGTTGGGGATGGCTGAAAAGAAGTGGACTACACAGTGGGCCGATGTCCAATCAATGAAACGTAAACTGCTGTCATCAGAGAGCGTGTCTGCGCTTAGTTCATACAGCAGGGAGGGCCGTGGCTTTTTCAAGTGACAACGAGGTGTGGGAACTGGGCAGCTACACGAGTTAACCGCTGGAGGACTTTGACTTAATCTCATCTGGGTTAATCTTGGTTTCAGCCACTCAAATAGCTCGAAACGTTTCGTGTGATTTACTATGCTCAAACTCCTGGAAACAACTAGAGACAAATGTCGCGGACACAAACTCAAGGCAAAGGACCTGAATTGGCCACATTATCATTGATGTATCTTTGTCTCTCGGTCAGTCTCTGGTATGACAAGCCATCTTAGTTCTCTCATCAGAGGCAGCAGGAGCACAAGGGAAAATGCTGAGATCCACGGTTCTACTCAATTAATGGACATGAGCTTTAGAAACGTCATTACCACGCAACGGAAGTTACTCGGTTTCATGTGCAGCTTCTATGATAAGCCGGCGTTTGCTGAAGTGAATATCAAGACCGGTCGCTGGTCAGATTAACAGTTTCGTTTAGGTTTGACTGCAGCAGTAAATGGTCATTGCACAACCGGTTGGTTAGTCTCATCTTTGGCATATCGAGGATATGAACAATAGAAAATTGAGACCTCAGGGGCTTACTGGAAAACAACGACCACGTCCTTCTCTAGTTGATAATGTCCCTAGGAATTGACTGCATTTCCCAGCTGAAACTGACTAATGCACATAATTTCTTCGGACAGTCTAACCACAACTCCAATCCCTGAGGCACAATTCTTTCGGTATCGCAGACGTTGGCGCAGTGGTTCATGTTCTATCAACCGGAAAGACCCGTTAGTTTTGAGAAACTCAGCTTGCCAATATTTAGGCGATGGACACCGTTTACGTGGTCGAAGCATGTAGTCATGCTGATCGTCTGAAGGAGGCCGCTTTACCGAGCTCATCGTGTGCGTATATACTTGCTCGTTCCAAATTGGAACTGCTATAGCTGAGGCTGGTGGAACACCTACTAGACCGGACCGTGTCACTGTGGTTCAACTGATATAAACAGATGCTAACTTAATTTAGTATTCCAACTTCCTGGCTGAATCGTTTTTCCGTTTGACCCTTGGATGGCCCTGAATGAAGCAAATATTGAAGCCTTTTGCCTGGACTGAACGGTTTTCTAATTTACATCCGTTCAGTGTGCTCAATCGTTGCAGACTATCTTACAATGCACATCGATGTCTCGTTGGGGCTGTACGTTCATTATCCCTTTCTTGCACTTGGGCTAATTTCAACACTTTCCGAACAAACGAGTAACTGGTTTGCGCTGTCCATGGTATTCATCAGCTCCTATTAGGCTTCGTTATGGCATACACCAGTTTTTTTCAAGCTGTCAATTGCTATTACATGACACAAGCATAAGATAGCCCGGGATTTTAAGAACCGCCATCTCTCTGGCGCGGCTGATCATATCATATCTACGAGAACTTTACGGTCGCACTCGATAGTTCACCACTGTGCCCCCAGACAGCCTTTGAAACGAGGAATCTTCTTCGCCACTTTCATTCAGCTTGACAACAGTCGAAGTTATTTTGGCTGGTGATCCCAAAGATGGCACTGTTTTCGGCGCTACAACACCTCAATCGGTCCACGACGATAGACTGTATTTACTTGTGGATATAAAACAAGGTTTGTGCAAGAAACCAGAACGTGCTGAAAACTCATTTGCGTCTACTCAGATGAAGGTTGACTAAAAGGTCACTCAACCCGGTGACCAAAGCCGACAGAAACCACAAGCACACTGTTGTTTGCCTGACTTTTATTTTCACCCAAGACTAGCTACTACGGCTACTTGGTCCCGGAACCCACTTTTGATACTCCGATGTTCAACCCAACTGGCAACGCCAAACAGTCACCTACCACAAAATGCGCTTGACCGTCACAGCAAGATATACACACGGCTCCACCCAAGTCCCATCAGAAAGAAGACATCCTACGTAGGCACCGGTCATCAAGATTTATCTGTTTATTCGTTTCGGGAATGACTCATACTAAGACGATGGAGTTGCTGGATGCGGTTGTTTGGCTTTTGATACTCCCCGGGATTTGAGTGTTTGAAGTGTGACAATACCATTGTTCTACTCAGGTCGTCTGTCTGGTGCCCTAAAGTATCCCGCTACGATAACATGGCATTCTATTGCATTTGTTGAAACCCAATAGTTTGGAGGAAGTGTTACCGTTGGACTGGACAGTTCACCAAGAAATGCTTCAGTTTCGCATTGCTGTACCGGTTGTTTTTAGGGTCTCTTCTCGTGGGGTGGTTGGTCACTTGGTTTCATCACTTATTAAGATAAAATCTGTTCGGATCACTATATACAAAAACACATGACACGGGACCGTCGGCTTTTAATCATCAGTTTGATTAAAAAGAATGGAATGTATTTTCCCGTAAGTCTTAGTTCTTGGTATGCAACAAAAATCCAGTACACTGATATGAAAAGACGTACATATTTTTGCGGAAATTGGGTGGCAGATATCAAGCGTTAAGATGCGCTGCGGAGAGGTGAAGAGTATCTCATGTGTGGTATTCTGTGGGGTGCTGCAATGCGTACGTACTCTAATCAGGGGGGCCGCAAGCTTCTAAATATATTCTACGGGCAGCATTAATCTTACTGAAAGAATCAAGCATTCTAGAGATGGAGTTGCTCTGAAGGCATCAATAGAAAGCAGTATGCTATAGTTAATTTGGACATTAAACCAAACCGAGCTTTCACAAAAGATGGGTGGACGAGCGAAATAATAACGAAAATCAGAACACTCGGAAGGTTATATCAGAGAGTATCCAGCGGACATGAAAGTGCAAAATGCACCCTTAGTTCTGGATCACCATGGCTTTCTGTCTATTCGTTATGTCACCTTCTTACAGTTCTAGGGTGTAGTCGAATGTTTCTTGCCCGTTTTAACAGGGACGTCCCCACTGGATTCCTCGGTGGAGCAATGCACTCGCGCGTAAGAAGATTCAGATAGGTACATCACGTAAAAGCCGAAGAGGATAAGTTATGATAACGATCTACAGCCGCAAAGAGGCATCCAACCAATTTATGTACTGTCGACTTTTCCGATAAATCACCCAACTTAAAACTTCCAGTTGTTTCCTAAGTTGAATGAGATGCTCTATTACTGTAAGTTCACCTTGGTTGGAGGCTGTATAATCATTTGTTGAAATAAGTGTTAAAACAGAAGTGAACAAGATAAGGTAATAAATATAAATACTTGATATTTTACAGATATCCGCCGCGTACATTAACTTGTAGGTCAGTGTGCTCCTTATTGGGTCACTTAAGCCAAACAAGTAACCGACTAAACCTGATTACACTCAGTTCGTTAGGGTGAAGAAGTTTTTCTGGGAATCATAAAAGCATGCCTCAGATAGAAACTATAGAAAGTTTTGGTTTAACTACCATAGTCAGTTATGCTTGTGTCACCTTAGAATTCAGAGAATCTTGTGCAACGTACACGACGGGCAAAACTAGGAACGCTTACGTGCGTCTATGTCAACTTTCTGCCGTCGACAATAATAACGACATGAATGACAAATGGTTAAGGAAAAGTAGGCTGACGAGAAACCCAACCATAAACTATCCATTATAATAAAAGTCTACTTCAGCCCGTAGCAGCTCTAATGCAGAACAGCATCAACGGTAGGATACTGAGTGTATCGCAAGTTTACCATGACTATTCGTGTGGTCAGGCTGTCTGAAAATTCTGCTTGGTGCTTTGAATATATGTCATTCCTGTATTTCAATTCATTCACTGACTTCGCTGTAATTACAGACTCTGATAGTTTGTTTCAAAATGGACACAACAGGACGTTGAGGGTTTGTGGTCTGCAAGCCAGGCAGTTTATTTGATATTGTAGTTCTTATAAGATGACTGATTAGTCTGGATTTAACATAGTTTACAACGGTAGATAAAGCTGTCGGAAGATCCCATATACATACATTAGGTCTGATCTACTTTCGATTGCGCTGTAAGAACTGTCTGAGTTTAGGTAGTCCATCTGGACAGGGTGATGAAGAAAGAACCACTTCCGGTTCGGTGGTCTTTTTCTGTACTACCTCAACAGCAAGGACGTCTATCACGCGTATGGTGACGATTTTATATATTCATTAATTTTCATTGTTTTGTACGATTACACAGTTTCTGATGAGTTTTACCCACAGGGATCATTTTGGTTAACTACTTATAGCGCACACTTCGACAGTCTATCTCTCTATCCGCTGCCTGTCATCTTTCTGTAATCCAGGGACTGCTCATTACTAACAGCGCAACATGCCCGCTTATTGTTAGGCTACGCGAAAAAGTTAAACTCAATTTGAAAGACATCGCTTTTACACCGTCTGGTTACAAAAAAGATACTACATCTGGGCAGTGTAGTGTGTGTAACTGTTAAGAGATGACAGTATTTGATGTTGCATCGACATTGTGAGTTTATCTGTTCGACTGACTTTTTGATCGTTTTTTAACATTAAGACTTCCCCAGTTAATTCGTGCCCAATATCATCCATAAGCTATACGAGGAGCAAACCTAGAAATGCGGATACACCGATGAGTTAAACATAGTGGAAAAAATATTCTAATTGAACAATCTAAGTAACAACACTTGCCTAAGTTTCTCTAGACACAACTCTACTCATTCCGGTCGAAGAAATCGGTGTATAAATAATAAAACCTCACGTCTACTATGTAATCCTCTTGCTGCATTTACTGGAACAAAAGGTTAAAACTTTTGTAAGTTAATTTCAGTTTTGATACACAATTCAATGCCGTCATTTACTAGACTTGTTAGATGATTTCATGCGGACCGCTTTCAGTAAACAGATCCATTCTTATCTTGTTCAGTAATAGTTAAAAAATCACATTATACAAATCGAAATTATCTTTGAAATTATACGGTTATCGCTGAAGTAAAAACACACAAATGAACTCTGGAGCAAACCATCAATTGTTGTACAACATCGCATACCCATGGTTATGAAGGAAGTATTAAAATGTAGTCTACCGATCTGCAATTTTCAATCAACTAGTCCGTTAGTTGTTGTCCGTAGACTTAGAATTAAAAACAACTCACGTTAGTCCCGTACACGATGACAAATCCAGGCGCTTCAAATACTTCAAGGTCCTGCTCAATTGCTGAATGCTTACATCGGTTAACTGAGAAGACAAATACTGATTTAAGAACTTTGACTTACTTGATTGCAACCTGCCAGGTATAAGACAGTCAGGAAGCGACAACAAGAAGTCAATGTTTTTATTCCAATGTCCGTTAAACGCTGGAGACTAGGCTCATATAGAACAAAATAAGCTCACCTGACAATACGAGAAGTCTGCGTATTCCAGAAAAACACCGAAGTGTGCGAACTTCTGTAGTCCTCTATCAGTGACGGCATCACAACCGGCCACTTTAAGTTCGCGTAGCTTTGGCAGACTTCCGAAGGAGACGAGACTCTATCCGAATACATAAGAAAGCGTTACTTATGGTGTCGTATAGAACGGTTGGGTAACAAGGCGCCTGATCATTACCGCGTTGGATTAAATATGCTGGGTAAAACTAAATCATAATGTACACAGTACCATAAGAAAAGTTAAAAGATTCAACAAGTCAGTAGTGTGTTAGTGGTTTCATACTAGGCGATTAAGATAATGCTTATAGAGATAAAAGGCACGTTTCATAATGTACACTTTCATGCCAAACCTATGTGAGCTCCAAACTGAAACAGTCACAATACTACTTTAGCTATAATTCGCTACTACCCCAACGTGAGTTAGATAGTTGGCTTGTTAACTGATAATACCTCGCTAGTTTGGAAATACACAGTGTACCTTGAATTACTAATCTGTATGAGAATACGGCGACAAACGGTCGAAGTGACGACTCTCCAGCGATCCATGGACCACACTGACGAATGACACTACTATGATTAGTTTCAACCTGGTTGAGGCTCATGTGGTGCAGCATACAGTTTCAGCGACATTCAGCCCAGCGATCTTCTTGCCATTGGCTCGCTGGCATCACAATAGATCCAAACATCCTTGCACCTAAGGTTCTTGTGTCGGTGTGTCTATAAAGGCTAGTGGGGACACACATACATCAGCTCACTTTTCAGTTTTCAAAACCTTGTGCTTGGTTGTCTTCATCTACTGATATGAAAGATGTCTTTACCAAGGCGAATGCAGTTTATTTTGTTATAATATGGTTTGAGTTATCGTGTAATCGTCGAAGCAGTGAACACGTTCCAATTTTTGCGTCGAATGAGTATTAAGTTAACAAAATAGCTTACCTTTCAAAATAAAGTTTAGTGGTGATTGGCTCTTTCTTATCACCTAACTTATGGAACGGATCTCGTGAAACATATCGGTAGTAAAATTACTCTCAGTAGATTTAATGACTTTCATCAGTTCGGGAGTTTTCAGAGATAAATTGTCTACGGGAATCAACCAGACAGTCGCTATACTTTCCTTTGAGGCAGACGAATAACCTCAGCACTGAAATCTAAATATTTGGATTTGACGATTCAATCGTGCCTGATATGAGGCCGCTGGTGCAGTGGTCAACCCAGTTACACCAAAAGAGCACGGATCAGGATTCAAATCGCGGCCATGACAAGCAGATGCAATATTGACCAGCTTTAACAAGGACGAAACTCGAGTCAAGTGCTCCTTTCCTAGAGCGGCTGACAGAAAGTTTTTTTTTACTGAAACCAGAATCCCCAACTTTGTGGGTGATGTTTACTTTGAATCAACCATATCTTACTGTACTCATCGGGATTCACACACCCTGTTGTTATGATTTATAATTTAGCTCCAGTCGGATGTAGCATTTCTCAAAAAACGTGATCCTACACAAAAATATTATACTGCAACGAGCACTCATTCATTCATCCGCAAAAGTCATGAGCCTGACCAGGTGGCACTGAGGCCCGGCCTAACGTTTACCGAAGTAGTGACGTGGCATGATATAGAGGAATAAAACTGCTAAAAGGAGTGAAAATTGAGGACACAGGGCGAAGCGGGTGAACTAAAAGCTGTATGACTGCAAAGGTCCATCCATCCCAAACCATCCAAACAGCTTTTCCAACCACGCACTTAAGTGAACACGAACACCCCAGTCGGGCAATCGACAAATATCAACTTTGTTTAACAGGGCAATCAAGGCCTTCGTATTTCGTGACCTTGTAGTTGTCTGATCACTATAAAGTTTTACCGAACTGTTGGTGATCTAAGTATATAACTGTCGGTGTAGAGACGCTTAGCTGGCTTGCGGGGCTCGTGACCTAACCATCAATGCTTGTGTGGCGTGATTAGCGGGCCAATTGGACACGTACCCACACCACTCTGGAATAGGCATCGAAGGACGGCCCCGTTGCTCACGTGATCATTTCATTTGATGTGGGTAAATTGACGAATACAACGTTGGTAAATCGCAGCAAGTCTGTTGGTATCATCATCACATACACGACAAGTTTCTGAATCAAGGCGCAGAGCAGAACACATGCAAGCAGAGATATTGGGCTTCAAACAAATTCATAGTTAGCAAAGGTTGCTAGAAATAAATGCACTGTAATCCTGAGTGTAATGTGCATTTCGATGAACAACGGATAAGACAAAAACAAGTTTGTTGTCAAACTACCTGGTCTCCAAATTTCGTGCTGGACAGGTTCACTTGTCTCAGTTGTCTACATTGAGCCAACGATTCCATTGCCGAATCGGTGATTAACGAACAAAATGCCAAACTGAGATAGGCCATTTGAGGAAGCCTGAAAAAATCAATAAACTACTGTGGTTTACTACAGGTTTTTGAAGCGATAGTGATAATATGATTAGCAAGATATAGCCTATTGGTAGTTTTTTGGGTTTATATATAAGATCAGAACATTTGTGTGACTCGCATAACAATCAAAGGCAGTATAACCTCGAAACGGGAATAAATTAAATATGCTGCACAATACACGTTCAGCTGTTCTGCACAACACTACAAGTACCCTGTGTAACATAATAATATGATTTGACAACCCAAGTTCTGATGAAAACGTCATATAAGCACAAGATGCCGCCTATTGGAATCAATTATGATTCCAATTTAGACTGTGTTACTGGATCTGGGGAGTTTTTATCTCGGAAAGAAAAACCTAAGAGTGATGTTTATATGAAGGTACAGAATGTTTTTATCAGCCTTCAAGCAGTTTTTACTGAGCAACTTCCGCATTCACACACGGTAGGATTTCTGGCTGAACAGCCATAATATGCCCATGGTGTGAAGTACAAGACAGTGACTAGATAGCCACTAAACTGGTGCAATACTTTGCCTGTCTCGAATTCCGCACCTTATTCCAACTTAGGCACTCTGAGATATATCTGATTTGGTTTTGATGCAATAGCCGAAGTTGACATTAATCCCTATCAGCCCCACTTACATTAAGATATCCAGCTACAGACTGCCAGAGTCCTTGAGTTTCAACACGGGGGGCGAACTTGGGTTAAAGTGGCTGCTTCTTTGTTAGATGTTCTCAGTTTTATGCACTAACCTATCACTTCGCCTTCAGGACCTTACGATGGTATGCCTTAATCGTCGAAAACTGTAAAGTGGCATGGCTTGTGTGAACAAACCTATGTGTCTGTCACAACCAGCAACCTGCGTTATTATCTATTCAGTCTCTATTCACTGATATCATGAGATTACATGTGAATACCGTTGGTCAAGAAACCAAGTATTCTTGACCTTCAGGGTTTATGTTTTGCAGCCCTGCGGTAGCCTCCTACACATTGAATTTACCACGTTCAATCATTGAAGTTAATTTAAAGTGACGCCAAAGATGATACCAATTGTAGAAAAGCATTCTAGTAGTAGAAAAATGGGCTCTAGTTTTACATTAAACAGTTTCATTGATAAGATTCTTCCTTTTCACGCTAGTTAGCGTTCTTAAGAGGGACTTAAACTGCTAGGTCTCCCGTAATTACGCAAGCTATGAACATGGGCTCATGGTCTAGATTTATTTGTCCTTTCTCATCTTGTATGATTTGTGTGAAGCACAACTTTTCAGAGTTCGCTGTCCTTTGATATTGTCACAAAACGCACAGCATACTGTAACGTTGGGGGTACTTAACGAAGCCTAGTAAGGAATTACAGGAACTTGTAGTAATATTTTTCATGTAAAATATTTCTCGTTGTTATTTTGAATAACTTAACAGCGACACAAGTCGCAGCATCACTCATTTAAACCTCTGCTCGTTTGTATGCGTACGGAGACATTGGGACTTCAATTCTACATGCGGAAAATGATGCTTATAGCATTATATTCAGCCTCGTTTATTTGAGAAAAACGTATACCATGAATTAGTATACATACTTAGGTCATATCTGAAGCTCAAAACTACTTTGTAAACATGACACAAACATATTCAATTATTGAAATTATCCGTTTTGTATTTACTTTCCACTCATAGCCAACACCGACCGATCCGTGAGTTTATCGCAACCAGTAAGGTAAAGTTCTCGTAGAAAAGTGGCATATGAACTGTCCGTCAATTGTTTTACTGCGACATCTGTCAGTTTGGTACATCCGGAAAGGTTCAGAACAGTCAAATACGGAAAGTTGACCAAATGATGTAGCAAGATGTCCGAGACCTGCAGGAAAACAGAGGAAAATTGATTTACGAAAATGTTTGACCTTGGACGAGATAATGTTGACAAATGTTGTGCTCATTTGTTTACCCCATAACTATAGTACTTTAGTCTAGATAATTTCTTTTGCTGAATTGGTGGTCCGCAATGGACAATAAATATACCCCCTGTTCATCAAGTGTAAACCATTGTTGACTCAACACCGACAACTACCGATTTCTGTAAAAAACTGGATTTATCCCTTTGATGAACTCGGATTTATGCTAATGAACTTTTGAAAAGCTTCGAAACGTTTTCAGCTCATTGCTTTAACTGTAACAGTTGGTCAGTTAACACGTCACTCTTTACGGAACTACTGAACCAATGATTAGTTCCACGTAGGTGACCTTAAGATGTCACTCCTATTTCACGTGATATTCCACTTCCCGCTTGTTCCACATCGAACTGTCAGATTAAAGCTCAATAGAATTTGAAGAAGCGATAAGTGAATCTTGTTGAAAATCACATATTATTGTCGGAAAATGTGGCAGAAATGTCAGATTTCACATACTTGGGTGAAACCGGTCAAGTTCCATAGATCCCGGTTTACGATAGGAAGTGAGAAGAATGAGTATACTTTATTTTAATTTGTATTTAGAACCAAATAAGTATAACGATAATATCAGTGGATGAAATTTAGACGGACCTTTATAGGGCTGGTGAATGTTTGATCAAATGGAATGACTGCCGGTTTTTCAATAAGTTTTAGTCTTCCAACATTGATCTGACTCAGGAAAACTGTATTTCTAGGTCACAAAGAACAAACGTTTAAACGTGACTAGTCACACACATGACTTTCTGTGCAAAGTTGAATTTAATGCACTGGAATTAGCTAGGTTGACGTGAACACTGATGCCAGGACATACATTCAAATAAGCAATAAGACGACAGATCCAAGGTAATACTTTTCGGCTAAGTCTTGCTTGTGTTGGGTTAGTAAACGACATTACATGGGTGACGACTTACTACCATAGTGATAACACTGTTGTTTCTTTGGAAAACAAGAATTTTACAGGTGTGAACATAGCATCCCCAATTCCAAACAGGGCAGCTAGTCTTACCATCCTTCAAATACTTATATATATATACTAATGAACATTTAAGTTTACGCAAATGTCAAAAACGAAATCAAACGGTGTTGTCAGTGAACTCAACAAATAGACATACACTCAACGGTGACGATGATCTACGTAGGTCGTCATAAAAGAGCGTCCCAGAAGCAACATAAAAGGTCTACTGGAAAGTTCGTATTTATCCAGATTGCTGAAGTAGAAGCATGTTGTTGTTAAATATACATGAATGGAATGAAGTTAAAAACTTGTCGACAGCTACGCATCTTAGTTGTTTGTAAGTCAAGCAAAACACTACATTCAACTTAGATAATCACCACAGATCTCTGAGACAAACAGAGCTTTTTATTGCGATTTACTCAGTTAATTCTAGAGGAGACGCGCAAGCAGAAGCACATCCGTTTGTGCAATTGTACATTGGATGTGAGACAAGTCAACTCAAAATCGCACTTTTGGATCAACTGGGCAAATCAAAATCACGGGACCAACACAAATCCTGTGAGAACGATCGCGTGACGGAAACCAACCGGGGAAATGGTCCACCAGAAACCCTCCGAGTTCTCTGTGGCAAAATTCCTCTAACTGGCCAATGCAAGAAATATTCGTGAAGAATCCAAGTTCGAAAGAAACAAGGCAGAAGACGAACAAATGAGTACGGCGACGGGCACAACTTAGTCATTTCAACAGTTATTGTCTGTATATCTTAAGCAGCATTTGAAATGCTGTTCAAAGACCACGCGCCGCAGTGATTGAGAGGTATGCTACCGAGCCCGTTGGCAAACGATATTTCGTAGGGATGATACGGTGAGTTTTTCGTTACGAGGTGTCTATCAACCATAAGTCGTAATGCCAGTAGTATACCATCGTTTATTATCCTGCCGAACACATTCGGTTTAAGTCATCTTTGGGCAGTTGATGCCGTGCGCCCAAAAGTGCCTAACTCTCAATATCTGCCTGTTTCCGACCTTGCCTTGAACAACGTGTGCGATCCGGGACGATTTGTACGCTTCATTAAACATTACTTCAGTCACACGCTGATCGTACGATTAAGACTGATAGGAGAGTACAGAGTGAACTCATACAGTAACTTGTGTTCTCAATTCACCGGATTCAAACAATCTATGTGTTTAAAAACGGATCGCGTCTTGAATTCGAAAGGCCATAGTAACTCGCCACTGAACCATGTGAATATCTACTCACTGACAAAAGTGTGTGTATATTTGTGGCAGCAAATGTATGCACACGTTCACACGTCTACCAACTAACAGATCAAATGGAAACCACGGTATACGTTGGCACTGAACTATCGTTGAGACCACCCTCACTGATTAATCAGACTGACATAGTCAACCCATCATGTACAGCCAAAAGGGACAATTCCACTTATTTCAATGTCTGCGCAATCTATACACTGCATGATCTTGGCCTGTCTGGTTTTCGGTTTATTTTCAGCCATATGTGGCAGCCGTGGCGTAATCATGTCTAATAAACCGATGTGACGTTAAGCGAGACATAACGTTGGATGAGTGATTACATTAATTTTTAATGGAAAATGTACATCCATGTCAAACACGATTACCGAAGCCTACCAGCTTTAGCCGGCCTTTAAAATAGGTCAGCGTAGAATAGCCGTAACTAGAAAAGACGGATGCCTGTTGGGGCAACTGAGTAAAAACTGTTTGTCTTCAGTGGGCCTAGTGACTTTTAGACAATCTGTTGCTCATTTTAAAAGAAATAAACAGTATGGGGATTCTGTACAGGCATCGGATACTGACATCCTAACTGTCAGAGGAGCAAATAAAAGCAAGAATGGATGGAGTGACCAGATACTTTACGCAGGTCGGGGCTTGGTGGAGTCAGATAATCTGCAAAGACTAATCACTTTGCGGTGGTATGATTGGTGATTTTATGCTAGGCTGAATGGTCGTGCATCTGTTGTACAGTTCATCCAACTTCTGCACAGCGCTGTCGTGATCCAACGGTCTCCTCTTGTTTGGAGTCATTCTTCTCATGTGTGCATAATGGGTTGACCATTCCGCTTTACAAAAATTTATGCGCAATCACAACAATGTATCATCTATATTCCTCATTCCAACCATCTGTTCAGTCAGTAAATTAAGTGGATTTTCACTGATCCCGTGTGGGTATAGCTGCAGAACAAAGAGAAGCCGATTTATGCTCCACTCTTGTAAAACACAGTTTTGTCTCATCGTATGCAAACAAGGTTGATAATTTTGTACTTAGTTAGTAGTTAAATGTTCTCATCTTGGATCACTAAAGGTGTCAAAAAGATACTCATGATGGTTTTATTTTTACGAACGCATAATTCATGGAAGTGACTTCCACATGAAAGTAGTGGGTAGATATTTTTTGAAGCAAGACGAAAGCTCATTCTGTGCCACATTCGAACCTATCTACCTGCTGTCCGTTTAAACGTTCATTATAGATCGGGAGTATTGTTATAAACAATTTACTAATTCGGAAAATTTTAGGCGTGCGTTTTGAAAATGAATTTATAGATGAAGTGGTGGTTATTACAAGCAGTTTAGAAGTAACTTGATGGCAGGGCACACTTCAACTTACTCGAGAACAGTTCAATAGGCTCAACTGTGTTAGATGTTCAGTATTAAATGCATTTGAGATCATTTCACATGTTAAGTGTTGACTGTTCATCTGTGCTGGACCCTGTTGTGATGGTTGTGTTGAAGAGATATCAAAGCAATTCCCATCGAAATCCTGCAAATCGGACACAAGCAGACGACGAAGGCCTTTTCGAGTGACATTAGACAGACCTTTGTCTGTTATCCTTTTGAATGCCTGCATGGTTGGCTTTAGTTTTGCACAGTTTCGATCAGTGACTTCAGCCAAATCCTCTCCTCTTTTACAGTTCACTGCATGCGCAGAAACTGATTTTCCCGTCTTGATTGTCGAAAGATACACCACTGGTTGATTGTGTGCTGGTATGGAGACGCCAGAATTGATCAGTTCCAAAGTTTCGATAACCGGGCAAGAAGACCCAAGAATCTGTAGTACGCAAAATGTGCATCGAGTGGCACGTTCAGTAAGCCCGGATACGACATGCTAGATCATGCTTTAGTGCGTCGAATAAGTTTTGAAATTTGATATCTGTGTTTGTTTTACTGTCTTAAAAAATCAAAAAAGTTGTCACGGTGGATACTAGATTCGGTTCTTTACAGATGAAAAACCACAATTGTCTTAGGATACATCGTCAATTTATGATTAATTAGTTGAGACCTGGAAATAGTGCATCTAACGGAACATCTTTAACATAGACTCCCCAAAAGTCCTGTTATAGTCTGTTGGTCATATTGTTGTTTCCGACCTGGTCCAGGTAGGTGTATCTCGGTCTTGCTATTGATTAGCTGGCCAGCTGACCAACTGGTCTTTTGCTCGTGTTTGTGGTATCATCTGATTTGGTCCCTGTAACCATGCTGATCAGCATAGACATTTTATTTTGATACGCCAGTGTGCACGTTTTGTGTTGCAGTAAGAATAAAACCTCTACTTATTGACTGCGTCTTGAGCCAAAGATAACATTCATATTTGAGTTAACTTATGTCCATAAGTTGAATAACGGTTGAAACGTATCAAACCCACGACACCAAGTTTGATCGAAGTCCTAGGGCGCAGACTACGCACCGAATATACTGTGTATGTTAAACTAGGCATTTTGCTTTGCGTGATTGTACGCAAAAATTGAACCGTTATCTTTTCGTACTAGTAAACATCAGTTTGCATTCCCATGTGTCCCGTTCGAAAGGTCTGGTCTGTTGAACGGACAGTCTCAGCTAAAAGGGACACTATTAAGTAGCCTTCAAAAAGCGTCTTGTTTATTCAGACGGTCTTTGTGGTCCTTTGAGGTTGAAGTGTCATTTCTGAGAACTGCAAACTTAAAGCCGATCAGTAATTCGTCCGTCCTGCCAGAACCAGTTCAAAGTTGGCGAACAAGGCCCCACCTCGAGTTGCAAAAGTGCAACGACCGCCGTCTCCGTTCTTAATTTTTCATGAGGTGTTTGCTCGGCCAACCATTTTAAGACGGATTTTATCATAATCTGGTGTACGTGGCAGAAGTACGGATGTTGGAAGCACCCGTTTCATGTAAGGTAAAATCCTCTAATTTTCTAGAAAAGCAATTTTGTAAGCATTGTCTAAACTAGAGGGAAACAAAAAATGCTGCGGCTTGCACACAGTTGCATTATTTGTAATCGTCCATTGTGTTCATTTTTTGAAGCCATTTTGGACTGTCTTATATACCACATCAAACAGTAACGTATCTCAGATAACAGCTTAATTTAAGTTCTCAAATACTTCTTTAAACACACCGAGTGTTTACCGGTTAGGTAATCAGTGTAGTCTTGGTAATGTCATGAAGAGAAATTCTGAGTTCATGTTAGACAAACCTGTTATTCAATCAGCAGCCAGCTATCTTTTTCAGCACAAGCTACCCTCGGTAAGTGAAGAGGGTGAGCAGATATGCACTCCGACATGGATGTATAAGGCTAGATTAGAGACAGTTAATATGGAGAGCTAGAGGAGTTTATGCAATTAGTTCTAATTGAAGTAAGATAGGTGGGATAGTAGCTAAAGATACGATTTTATTGCCAGTCCCATCAAAGCTTGGTTTCCGGCGTCATATTCGCAAGATGAATTATGAATAATAAGATTAAGGGCAAGCTGTAGATGATGATCATCTCCTTGACTGTAAGATAGGTTACTTAACAACTGTGTTGAAGAGTCAAAGAAAAATGGCAATTAGCCTGATTTAGAACGATAAGTAATGTCATTGCTTGACTATCGGTGGGTTGAATCCAATGAAAGAATCTGCTTTTGACATACAGAGGCTTTCTCACTCAAAATTGTAAATCGGTTTCACTAACTAAGGGTGGTGGATGGAAGGTGGGCGGGAATATTCCGATAAAATCCCGTCATCTCATCCTCTTTTGTCTTTCCTGATGTTTTTATTTTAGATCGTTTGACAAAGAGGCATCTAAATTGACCGCTGATGAATTGCTATCGAGGGTAACCATGTTAATCAATAACTGCTAGCAAACAAACACGTTCCGGTCCATATAAATCGCCGGTACGTGCATCTCTGCAGTTTAAGGCAACGAGTATGTTAACTGCCCAATTGTGGGTAGGCAACGACGCTGACTCTCAGCAACCGAAGTTTTGTAGGGCAATAAATCTACGTAATGAAGCCTCAACTGTACGACTGTCGTTAGTTGACAGCCCGCTAAGAACGCCTTTGATAGTGTCCATGCACTTGACACTTAAGGGAATGACAGTTTGTTGTGTTAGTTTGGAACTCCTCGAGTAAACATTCACCGAAAATGTTGACCCAGTCGAAGATTTATTGCTAGGGGACTGCCTGTGTCGCACGCAGCATCATCATCAAGCAGCTGCATTATTGCATTTGTTTGGCTCTATCTTTGTGTAGAAAATGTGGTAGTGTGTTCGAAGCGACTACATCGGTGGAGAACGCTTTCCGAGATACAAAGTGTTTAAATGACACCTGTTCATTATTTTAAATCCAGATGGCATCTAACTGGAAGTGCGTTACCGTTAGAATATTAGTTACATCTACAAACTGTGATCAGATGGACAGGTGAACGTAATTTCGTGAAATAAGCATGCTTACTTCAAGTTCGTCATCCGAGATGCATGGTAGACCGTTCAACATCCAGTAACGCACTTTTGTCAAACTTTGGAAGATTCCGACAAGGCCGTTAGATCCAAGCTACAAGGGGAGACAAAAACCTAGCTTACAACAGCTTAATAATGGACTGTGATAATCGTACCTTTAACTTTACTGGGGTTTGGTCGCTACCTCCAAGTTTCCAAAATTCTTTTGGCCAATCTACTGAATGGACGGAAACAATTTATTTAAAGTACATCCTTGTTAAACTCAATCGGTAATGCATATATTAGCCTGGAGTGGGCATTACGTTGGGAAAGAACTTGCTGACTACTAGCCAAATAGCATGATACACAAATGTCTGATTTATCTTACCTAAGTATATAGTCGTGCTCGTTACTGAATAGCACACAGATTGCTTAGCCACCTAATCCAAAGGACAGAGCCAGCATTTTGATTGTTTCACTCAATAGATTATCTGGGTCGACATCAAGAAATCTAATGAATGATGTTCTGATGACTAGTGAAAACTCGGGATTTTTGTTGGTTACGAGTGGGAGGCCATTCGTTTTTGACCAGGGTTTCCACGTTCAATGAAGCTTTCCATCGTATAAAGATTTATGGTCTGAAAGTGCTCTCTCACGAAGAGAAAAACTTGAAGTTGGTATCTAGTCTTACAATGCACCAAGTCGTATCCTAATATCATTCATATTACACGCACTTGCTCAGCATTTTCTCAACAGTGTCCAAGCATAGGAACAGAATTCGAAGACACGATATTATCAGTCAAAATCTAAGCACGCAGGACTATCTGCCTGCAAAACGGGGAGGTTCCAAGAAGGAGGTAGACTAAGTTTCATTTCCATTGAAACATCGGTGTGAGATAACTTCTTTGGGTAGACTTAAGGTGCAGTCTGACAGTTGTGCGAATTTGACGATAGCCTCAACAAATGATCAGGTTTTTACGACACAATGTCTGTGGAGTTGTAACAACTTTCTGCACCGTTTAGTGCGCTACGGAACAAGTTAGACACTTTAACAACTTGACCCTCTGCATATTTTTTTGGCAACCGACCATTAAGGTTGCTGCAGGAAGCTATTATAATATGGTGAACTGGCTGACCGGCAAGCACTACACAATGGAGTCTGTTTGTTTCCTACTCGATGCTTGATTTCTTGCCAACCAAGATCCGACGTTTGCTTCATGGTGGCACCATATGAGAGGAAATCAGTTCATTGTCAAAATCTGACTCCACGTGCGACTGCTGTGATTTCTGCCTGTCGTACCCCAATTCAAACAATCTTTTTGGTATTAAATTAGACAGCCAGCTGTCTCCTAGGCTCTTGAGGTTAATGCCGCTCAAACACTAGCGTTGTCGCAATATACATGTAAGGGCTCAGAACTTGCGTTACTTCTGCAAAGTCAACGTTTAGCCCCGAGGAAGAAGTGGTTTCTTCTTGGTAGTCGTGTTTCAAGTCATGATTTTAGTACGTGCGAAACGGCTTGCCCCTTAAAAGGTTTGGTGCACTCATATGCAGCAGCTCTTTCAAACCACAAGTTCTTCGAACTTCGCCGTCTGAACCACCCAGCTACCAAAAAGAAACTCAACTTGCTCAAGACCGATAAACAATTGTTGAAAGACAGATATTGATAAACTTTTTATTTGTTTGCGTGATTCAGTTTAGATCACACGAGAAATGCAGGATGTAGCTGCTTTCCAGGAATCGAACGAATCGGGGAGTAGCAATGAGAAAAGGAATAACCATTCATGTGATCAATGCATATTGAACTGACAAAGACAGTGAGACTAAGAGGAAGGTCTTGGTCCAAATTTCCACTGACCGTAATATGTCAGTAATTTTGCTCACGAGACGGTCGCTGTATATTTAAAATGAGCGGAGTGCGTAAGTGATTTCAGGCCATGTCTGAGAAGTACGTATTTACATATACTGATCTGACTTTCATAGGCTTTTATAATCCAATTATTCCTTCATGACTCTCATAAATTTAAGATTATTTTTGTCAATTACTCGGCATTAGTCACACTGGAAACTATAGTTTAACTGACAGATAGGATCACTTTTTGCACACACGTGAATAGTGTGGTTATGGCAGGCCAACGTTAACGATTTACTTCAACACGGCTTCAGCTGTGTAGGCTGTAAGAGATATCCAGGTAATCACTTTGGGACGTGGATGAAGCGTGCCAACCTAACGTCACACGATTCGTTACCCAGTTATGAGGACCCTACTTTTGCCTAAGGTTTAGACAGTTTTGCTGTGAATGCTGTGATTTTCAGCACATTGAAGTGGAATGTATAAACGTATCAGTAACTGAACTGTTTTCATCAGCTGGAGTAATGTAATATCCTACATTGATAATAGTAGTTAACTTGTCAACCATAACTGATCAACACTTATTTGTCAGTGCCTGAATCTACAAGGACTACACCAAGGTACCTCGTCTCGAAAGTCAAGAATTCGTGCTATTAACAGAATCGTAAAAATCGTCTCGTTCGAAGTGTTGCAAGCCAGCCGAATAACTCCCTCCAGTTGATTCTTTAATCTGTTACTCCGAGTGTTGTGTTATATGTCCTCTGGTACTTTTTCGCCTGTGGACCCAAAATTTGGCTTAAATCGAGGCCCAGAGTTGGTCTGCTTGTCTTACTATTGTGGTTGCTCGTTAGTCACTGTGTTATCTCCCCAGGTTGTGTTTGTTATAGCTGTTTAGATAAAGCATCGAACGTTCGTTACTGCAATCATTCACAATTGACAACAGTTGGTAAGGTATTGCCTAAATGTTCAGCTGACCATCCTGATTCACTTGCAGAAACTCCAGACTTAAATTATGGTGATCTACAACTCACCACACTACTAGTTTCGAATGATTGTCAACTGAGTGTATCGTGTTGTTCAAAGATCAGCATTTTTTCCAATCATCTAGAGCGTCAGAAAGTAAATGCCACTGCTTCTGAAATGACCATCTTATGTCACTCGCCATCCCAAATGATATGATCCAAAATCCATCGCATTCCTTGAGTTTTGTGTTATTCATTTGGGAGCACTAATTCTCAGAACGCCCTAAAAATCCCTTGTTATCTAGTGAAATGTAATCCAGAAAAATTTGGCTCCATATCCAGATTGTCACTATGTACTCAACGATTTCATGCAGACACCGCATGTACTATCGAGTCTTGCCGCCGAGGTTCACAGCTCTTCCTCGTGCCGTTTCGTTTTCTCTTACGACAGTTTTCAAATTATACCATCTTTTTTAACTTTCAGTGACATCCGCAAATAAAACCAAAGAACTGTATCTCGAAAAACGTATGTGATGAACTTCCCTGTTCCTGAATTCATTTTTGTGAATGCAATTCTCTTGGTTAGCAGTGTCAGCCTTAAAAGACAACCAAATTCCAGACTGTATCAGACGTCTTGTGAAGACATGAGCAGTCTTCGTCACATTGGGTGACCTTACGTTTGTGAAACAACCAATTATAACCAATATTGTTGCATGAAAGCGTAGTGCACTGTTCTGAGACAGAAACTTATCTCTGGATTCATTCCTCAGGTTGGTTCAAGTGAAAAAAACTGAAATTATCCCTGTAAATTTCAGCAAGAAGCGTCCGGCTTTCTATAATACCTCACTTATTGAGTCTACCGAATGTATCATTTCTAAACCTGAAGACATAGGCGATAACCTTGATCACTTCCACAGCGTGAATGTACTTGCCTCTGGTGTCTGTAGGAGAGATGATTAGGTTATTTGAAAAAAAGACCAAATGTAGGTTGATGACAACTATCTTAATCAGCCGTGCCGCTGTACAGCTGTAACATGTTTCCCTGTTAAAAATCACTTTGTTTATTCGAGTCTTCTGACCAAATATTTACTTCTTACCGGAACTGGAAGGACTGTTCTTCCAAGAATTGTTAAAACTTAGAATGCTTTCACTTCCCGCATACCAAACAGTCATTCCCATATCTTGAAACCCTTATGTTCATTTTACCTTTCCAAAAGACTTTGCGTCAATGGTAAGTCGAAGAAAAACGAGCTTTATCGCAATTTATTTCACCGGTAGGCCATTTTTTACGTTTGTTCTAAACGTGTGTAAATCCGTATTCAATAAATGCACTCCATATCTCCGGATGCTTTCACGGCAACAAGTGTTGTTCTTCAGTGGTAATTTAGATAGGCCTTCACTGGTTTCGCGAAAGCGTTACGTGCAATTTGTAGGGAAATCTTTTGGTCTTCCCAAATCACTCAGCAGATGAAATCAACAAACGTATACTGATGTGACTCAAGAGTTTCCTGTCGTTTCTGAAATAACACATTTCACTGGCGCATTATTTTTCACTTCCGGTTAAAACTACTTAATGTCTACATCTTACAAGTTACCAGGCAGAAACCCATAGGCCATGCTGATTTCCAGGTTCCACCGAAGAGCATTCGTTTGTGCTTCTTCATTATCAGCTAGGTTGGGTTTGAATTGACTTGTTCATAAATAATAATCCTTCGAAACCGAGTCTGTTGTCAATCTTGAAATCTGTGGTGCTTTCTTATGTGAAGCCGGAGAGACCACTACTCAAGTTCAGATATCAAAGTTTGAAGTTACACAAAGTCAAGAGTGTTTCCGGTATTTTAGTTGATCAGGTTGTAACGAGAATACAAAAGACAGTTTGTCAATATTAGTAACCCATACAGGTTGCGTCGGACTAAATACATAAGATGATTAGGCTTGTATAATTGTCCAGTGCATGTAAATGGCTCAGATGCGCCTAATCTAGGAGTGATCCATATGCTTTTTATTCATTCATAGCCTGAAACGATTCGAATAAATATTTTTATCCCTGGGTTTCAGGAAACCTACAGTGATGTGAATAAGCAACAAATATTGATGAAGAGACAGAAAACGTTACGTTATGTTTCTTTCGAAGCATTTTCCACTTTATTCTTGGTTGGGTTGTCAGGACAGAGTCGATCTTATTAGAAAAATGCATCCGACTAAGAAATTTTTATCAGTATCTTGTTAAGGAAGGTCAAAAGATCAGTAATACATCATTTAATACCCAGCCATTCACAATAAAGCTGGAAGATTGTAATAGAAGACTGTAAAAACTGTTATTTTGTAGTCTTGTAGATTTATTGTGATGGGTTTAATATCTAATGCTTTACTACTCATCTTCTGATTCAGCTGCAAAGACCACAAGTACAACCACTGCTTTCACGACCATAATAATCACTGTGTTTTTCATTCATTCTGGTTTAAAATCCATCCTAAATTAGATTTCCTTCCACCACATCTTAACCGTTCAACTGTGATAACCGCTCAAGTACTCACTTTGACACAGCCCGACAAATCCAAGTAGATCAAGTTTCCTAGCCCACATGACTGTTTGATGAAAGCCACACATTCGTGCGTCAGATTGAGACAGTAGGCCAGACTGAGAAATCGCAGCATAGTCGGTTTTCTACAGTAGAAAGCAGGTGCATAGGACTGACTTATTTTAGGCGGTTACAAGTGCAGTGAACCATTACAATATTTCAAACAAATGGTGCCCTTCAAAATGTTTTGCAGAGTACTCGAAAGACCTGAATCATACGAATGTTTTGGATTAGGATTTCGCACAATCTGAACAAACACAAGTACACATGACTAGATTATAGGGACACACAGTCATAGTGGGAAGCAGACAGGATCGGTATTCTTTTGTACAAGCAGGTGAGTAATCACCTCCATTTCTTCATTAGGGCATCCAAAATGGCTGGAGTGGCAAACGGTTTCTAAACGTACCCGGCAAACTACGATTTACAACTCTTCTTGTACTGGAACAGATTACCAGACGTAACGTTCATCATACACATGTATAGGAATGAAGTTCAGTCTTTTGATGCACACGGTACAGTCACAATGATCCTGAGTTTTGTAACCACTATGATAAGTGTTCGCTGATCAAAGTGCCCAGAGTTTAGTTAGTCGTCCTGATGTATTGGTTACTGTCACTACAATATTACATTAGCGTTGTGTTTTTCTAGCGTAGTGTTTTTCTTTTCACTACGCAAAGAAATACTCAGTGAAAAGTGCGGGAAAGATTGATGTACACATGGATAATAGAAGACATCTCGGCTGCTGCATACAAGTTGTTTACAAATGAAGATTACCGTAGGAGAACTGACAAGGTTTGAATCCTCCAAACGATGATATCTGAAAGTCGAAACTGTAAGTTTGTATTTGTAAACAGTTAAGTGCAATGTCATTCAGGATTGTTTAGATGAAAATGATAAGCAACAGTTTGCAAGAATCCATGCAAATATAGCTTGGTCAACTTACTCGGTGAGGTAACGAATGGATGTATCCGTAATCGGTGTGTAGGAAAGATTGAGATACAAAAGGAGCTGACAACCAGACAAGAGCAGCTGAACCGATTCATCCTAAATCGCAAGAAAATATGGAACATTGGAATAATCTATAATAGACTTTTGGATCAATAAAAAAGAAATTTGACTTTACAAGCCATTATGACAATTGGGATGATGGAGTCTAGTCAACATTCCAGTCCACATTTAATGTGCTAATAAGTGTTCTTTCATTCAGTCTACTTATAAGAGTATTAAGGGATGAAGTAGTGGACAAGTTTGGAAAATTCAATTACAATTTACACACTCGTGTTGAACTTAACTGATCAAGTACAGTGCACTGTCTCCTGAATAATAACCAAAAACTTAGAATGAACCTTACAGCCTGGTAGCAATCAAAATGTTCACAAATACAAAACTACGCAGGTAACTTTAAAAATTGTGCTGAACAGTTTTAACTGTTTTGGTCGATCGGGACCAAAATTCTGCAGACAAATAAACTTTCAGAGTTTTACCAACACAAGTGTCCGCTTTGACCTATCCGTTAATACTTGTCAAAAGTATCCAGCTACCCAGAAAATTCGAAAGTCCATCGAAAGTCAAACTACTCATTCATGTTTGGTAAATGGTTTCCTTGCTTCAGAAAATGAATACAAAAAACGTTTTAACGTTCATTTGGTGTAAGACCGCTCTTTACGAATGTTTTGTACTATTGTATTCGACTCCATGTAATGTACTGTCTTTTACGTAAGAGTAAGAATTTGTTTAAATTTGTTTACTATCATCAATCAATGACATCAACTTTCAGGACTCAGCTCATAGACAACTCGATAGGATGATCAAGGTTAACACATTCAGACCGAGTATATCTGAAATTTTTAACAAAGTTCGACGACAGAATAGCACACCAGTTAGACAATTTGCAAAGGATTCACTAATGAGGTATGTTTCACAACAGACGAACAACCACGATAACATAGTTTCATTGATAAGATGACTAACAACCGTAAAATTGCTTCAGAATGATGCGCAAACCGCTAAGTGATCTGCCATTTTCGCAGTTACGTTCCTACGCCTTGCAAACAAACAACCGAACTATGGATGAAAGCACATTCTTTGTTGATCTCACTGTTTTGCATTAGTAAATGGAATACACAGACAACTCAGCCATATATTATCATCAACTACGCCAGTGAGTTCAGTTTTCCGTCATCTTTCCCATTTTGTTTGTCACTGGGATCGCAGCTCAAAAGATGAACTCGATATAGAGTGGATGACCCTTTGGTGAAAGATTTAACTTCTCCATGACAATTATTAATTTGCTAGTCCCATATCTTGCGCCAGCCTGTAGCATGCCCTAATAGCTTTTCAGTGTGCCGACCACCTGGCATCCTAAATACGAAGAATAACCACATAACTTTGCTTAAACTGAGAGGTTGAGCGAATGAACTCGTTCGACACACATACACCAGCTTCTTAACCTCATCGCTGCAAATCTCGTGACGGAAATACCTATCAGTGATCACATATTTGATAAATACTCGCATCTACAAACGTGGGTGATCACTTGCTGCATCCACAGAGAGACACGGCTTCCAAATTCGCCAAAATAAGTAGTTCATAAGCATCATTGAGAGTACTTCATCATCGTATACCGTTTTATTCTTGTTCTAAATCTCGTACCCAACAACCTATCTTACTGACACTGGTGCTGTCCAAAAGTACGAACCAGTGGTGTCTAAAAACATCTAGTTGCGAACGTTTGCCAGCTTAATTAAAACAAAGGTTGTAAATTCTCATAAGTAGATTTGTTTTGCCCCTCACTTCTGTTTATTCATGTTGCTGCATGAAGATTCACTTCACCCGTACGAGTGCAGTAAAATCTACTCAAATGTATGCTATGCGGCAATCGTCTTTCGTTCTCTCTGCTCAAGTTCGTGGCCAGAAGGAAGGTTGCAAAGAGAAGCCAAGATAGTAAACATTCTTGGCAAAATGATGGTTGTTTTGCTGCAACGTATATTTCTAAGTTTATTTTAAACGCAGTTGTTTTCCAGTGTTGTACTGAGTGACTGAGTTCCTGGTTCCCTTACAGTTCAACCATAGTTCCTCAAAAGATCCTTACTTTATTCTGAGAGTTTTGGCCAAATTTATTATACTAACTTTGCAACTATTTATAATAGTCGTATTTTCAAACAACCTGATTTTATTCACTTGATTAACTTAAAAGTAAGATGCATTTATTTGAAGGCGCAGGTTTAGTTTTCAAACAAGCGTGTTAGGTTCTTACTCTTTTATGAGTTTCAGTGTCTATATGCTTTAGTGAACACGAATGGGATTATCCATATTTCTCGTTACTTTTGTTTACTGTTCGTGAAAGTCACTTTCACCGACAGACCTTATTTCAAACGACCAACTCTGAAGTGGTGGTATCAAGTTAACGAGTATAACATTTTCTAGAAGACATCACTCATTCTTATCTCCAACTGTCTCTTGATTATCTCAGGGTTCTCTTTCATTCAATTTTTGTGAATTGAATATCAACATCCCAATCCTAAAATATTTGTCACTGATATTCGCACCACTGGTAAAAATATAACAAAGCGGTTCTAATGTGGTTGATAAATCCATTTGGGCGTAAAAGAAAAGCTAGTAACGAGCGATTGACAAAGGCTTTACAAGCTTGAGTAGGTTCACTCGGTTGCATGTTGTGGTAACACGAAACAATGAAACTACTTCGGCTACGTTTGGTTTGAGCTAAGTCTGCAGAGATTGATGAACTCGAATTTCCCGAAATCCAAATATACCCAACAATCTTTTAATTTCCTGGCTTTTCATTAAGGCAATGCAAACGTTCTCTTATTCTAATGTTGTTCTACCAAGTCAGGAAAATATGCACAGCAGAAACGATAGTGGAAGAATTTGGGTTGCCAAGGAGTGCTCTGTGTTGAGCTACTTTTCTTATGTCGTTTATCGAGCACCACAACTAATTACACACTCAGAGGTAGGCCCAGCACACGGTATAATCAGAACTACTTGTTTGGTCACCTAAAACTTTGAAAACCTAATGATAAGATTAAAACATAGTCTTGAATTAGGCCTACGCCAGACATAACACTAAGTAGCCGCACCTCACTGCGCGCACCTGAAACGCTTCCTTGTTAACTACCAAGAGACTCAAATCTGCTCTTTCAATTCGACATTTTATTCATTTGTCCACTAGCGTCTGCGGTTATGCATATATTCGGTGAATAGTCAGATGGTCGGATGAACGGACCAAATAACAGTGACCAGAGTGGTTGCGTCAACCGGTAATTCAATTGGACTGTAGGCAGACGCCAATCAACGGGAACTCGGTTCGTCGACCACTAGTCGGCCCGCTAAAATCAAACCCACGGGCGAAGTAGTTTCACAGTCCCATGTGATCACAACGTGCAACCCGTTAACACTGCTTAAGTTAATGAATGCTTGGCTAAGCATTCCCCATAAGCCCCCGGCGTCTGCTAAAAAGAGTTTAACAGTTACCTTTCGTTTGCCTTAGCTTCCCCGCTCAAAGCCGACGTAGGTTTTGAGAGTAACTTAGAAAGTTTACCGGTGGGAGCATTAACGATCAATCCTAACACAACCATGTCAGAAAGTACAAATTGCAATTAAATGGCAAAAGATTTCGAAAGGATGGACATTGTTTTCTGAAATTCTATGTCTAAACGCAAACAGCATCTTGATGCGCTCGTATGCACCCATGTTGAATATACCTAGTCTTATTTTCCCTCCAGCAAAATGAATAAGCACAGAAAATCTTGCTCAGTTTTTCTGACCTGATTCTCTGTTGCGCTGTTGCCTGACCCACAGACTTGATGAATTACAGTGCCTATTAACATCGAAGAGCTTACTTTGTTAAGAAGTCCCCAGTAGAAGACAGAAGAACCTAGTCCTTTTCATAAAGGCCCATACTCACTACGGCTAGTTTTCCTAGTTGAGAAGCTCTTTATAAAGAGAAAGGGGAGAAGCCTCAGCGAGAAGAACCACTTTCGAAACTCACGATTTCATTAGTGTTATGACTTGAACCTCAAGATCGCGCTTTAACACTGTCTAAATATGTGACGCGTTCATCATTTTAAACAATAACTGCGATGGAATGTTCACCTAGGCTGTACTTCTGTTCACATCAGCGCCTGCTGCAAATTGACCGGGCCGTTTTTAGTACCGTGCTCCTCTATCTTTACCAGATGCACTCATCCGCTGCCAATCTTAGGCTTCCGTACGCCCGAAACGACAAATCAACAACTATTGATTGTAGTTATTGAGAGTTGTTGCAACTATGCTCGCCAAAGCCGGTCCATTACTGGGGCAGTTCAGACGAGGTCAGGAAGTGCGGGTTTATTTTTCGTAATGTCTGTCTTTTTGTAATGGAAGCACACATGTATGCAACCGAGGGGCGTACAATTAATCAGCACTTGCGAAAAAGTACACCGCTGGTGATTAGACTATACCGGTTCAAGTCATATTTTATATGCACACCAGCTGAATTCATACACCCTAAACTGATATGTGCGGCGTCTTATGGAGTAAACAGGTCATCTTAATCAAAAGCTGTAGGCCAGCACGATACAGTTTATATCTAAAACAGAATCTGAAGAAATCAAGTGTTATGTGCATTAAACCACTCAGTGGTCCAGTGCAAGCGGAAAGAAATTAGCCAAAGCCCAAATCATGATGAACTTGTAAATGCACGAGCGTTTGATCTATTTTTTTGTAATCTACATTGGAAAGTTCCCACCTCACACGTTCTTATTCAAAAGAGAAAGTAGCAGATATTTCTGATGATTTTGGGCTGAAATCCTTTGCAACAAATAATAACGGATGATCGAAATTCAAAAAGCGACATGCTACCACTTCGAGCGTATTATGATGGTAGACTGCCAACAAAAGCTTCTCGATGCCATCATAGAAATGAACTGGTGTGTTCAGGAATTTTGTTGGTTTGTGCCGACGAGTGAATAGTTAGTGAACATACTACCAGCGAAGACCAACTTAATCTTATCTCACCTTTTTAACTGTATTCGCAAAATGAGTCATTACGTCTTTCTATGCACCGAATGCGGAACCCATGTTTAATAAATACATCTTTCTTGTATTATTTGTTTTGATCTCAAAATCTCGTACTTTCAGTAACTTTCTCATTGCACAAAAATATGAACATTAAAGTTGACATACTCTACTCAGATCAGCGGAAGTGTTTATGAATTGCAATAGACCACTGGAACTTGTATCGATAATTGCTAATAGTTTTGGGTAGTTTCAACGTTCCGACCGATATACAGTTAATAACACTAGATCTTGTAAAAACAAGAGCAGGCGGCTGTATAAAACGGGCCTTTTGTGATAAATTTTGGTACACGGATTATTTTTTTTAACCCAATGATAGTTAGGTTGATTCCCGTAAGAAACCCCTCCAAAACCGAAGTTGACAATCATCTGGTCATACCCTGCTTTGCCACATGATTTCAATGTATCCTACAATTTCGATCATCTGACGGCATGTTTATGGTGACGTTCTGTTTAACGTCTACCATATTTTAGTGCTACGAGGTTGAAGAGAACCACCTGCACACATTCTTAATCCCAAGCCGATGAAGTAAGGCTGTTCAAGTTTGCGTAATGTCTATTTGGTGGTTTGTCGAAATTCACGGAGATGGCCTCGCACACAAGTGAAGGACGTAGTAATTAGTTAACTTGAGAATTTTCCTAATTCATTGAAAGCTGTAGTTACGGTGACCATTACACAGACGTGACGCAGCAGTGACCGCTTTAGATCGTAGACTGCCGCCTACTAGAAATGTTGATTTAATGAATGACGTGAACAATTATCAGAGTGGTAGCCGACCAAGAAACGCTGTGTCATTGACTGCGGAACACCAAATAACAGTAAGTCATAACATGGAATCAACCATCCTTTTCATTGCGTAGTTTAACAACACCAATTCAAATCCGTCAGTAATCTCTGAAACTCTAGTGGCCAGACAACGATAACCGGAATTGACTGTGCAGAATACATAAATTCACGTCATCAGGTCAACACAGCTACGATCATCTGGTCTGCATGTCTCAGTGTTTCCGAACAATCTTTGTTGACACTCTAGTTAGGTTGTCCTTTCAGATCAGGATGTAGGTCACCCTGTAACATTGGGCAACTTCCATAATGAGATCAAAATAACAACATCTCATAGCACGTATCTTTTCGCCATCCAAACAAAAAGTCAGGTAACTAAAAAGCGACACTGGATGGGCGGACTGGTGCATCAAAAGTCTGATTCAGTTGACACCTACTGATTGATCCTTGTGAAAACAAATTGTGTTTGACAGTAACGACATCAAATCAAGCAAGGTTGTTTGCACAGAAGCGATCTCAATCAGAAAGATTAAACTGTTGAGTATTGAACTTAATGGCTTGCCACCTTTGTTGTGGTAATGGTAGTCTCATGCACGGTCATTTCTTCAAACTGAGTGGACCGTTAACGAAATTGAAGATAAAGGTACGCACCAACTTTTGAACAACAGAAATTGCACTGAAGATTGCAATTAACAGAGCAGCTGGGGACGTTCGGTGGATCCGCTCAATCATAGTAGACAGCTTAACAGTGTACACTCAACATGTCAACGCAAGCAGCCTTGTTAAATTACAACTGAACAAACAACCAGTGACTTCTACAATTGAGTAAGTGAGATTCGAAGATTAACTGATTGAGTAATCTGGAAACTAATCAGACACTGGACAAGAGGTTACAGACCAATGGTTAACACAGTACGTTAAAATGAATGGGCTAGCCGTATTTATCATTGACAAAATCAGTAGCTAAACAATGTTTGAATTGTCTGTGTTGGAGGTCCAAGGTAATGTGATCAGCTTAGATTTCCCGCAAACATGTTGGAAACATGAACGACCAGATGGATATTGTAGACATTTATCTATCAGATAAAGGAATGGTGGTGGGCGGTGTTGTCAGTAGATATGTGAATTATTTCCCTTAACTACTAGGCTATCTTTTCTCACGATCATAATTCGATCAACCAGTAGCCATCGACCTAGAATTGCACAATCTTTCTCTGTGGTTTCAGAGGCGTTTGAGATAGATTTATGTAAACAAATTGTTCCTGGCAAGCCTTGTTGTTCATCTAGTCAGCATAAAAAAATTGAAGGATATTCAGATGAACGTGCTAGAAATAGTTGCTGTATGTTAAGACACTTCACCTGAAATTTTCCTTTGTCAATCTCTGTGTTGACGAAGTGTAAATAAGATGCAGACGAAAAACAAAATGTTTTCATCACTCACCCGGAGTTCATCACACTGAGACAAATTCACATCTTGCAAATTCACACATGCGGCCAATGCATGGAACCCAAGTGGTCCCAGCCTTGTACAATGATTCAGATTGATTTGACGCAAGTGAATGTAACTTTTCCGGATTATCTTCGTTAAACGTCGGTCCGTCAAGCTATGTTATAAGTGACGAAAAGTAGTCTGAAAAAGTATGCTGAACAATTTGTTTGACTGTTTCGGCTATAGTGATGACGTCAACACTTTTGATGTTATTAATGCAAAAATGACGAAAGCAATTAAACCATCTATAGCGTCACATGTGAAATACTGCCGAATGCGTCTCACATTGACGCCCATTAGAAACAGAAAGACACCAGTGGTTGATGCAACAGTCTGCTTGTTGTTCACCTGCGGTTGGATGAAGAGCCACCATGTAAAAAGAGACCCAATTGAAAAACTCTGAACTTTGGCTGGATTCAAACCAACTGCAGAAATGATATGACTTGACGCACCAAATGCTCTGCCAGCCGGGCTACGAAGCCACACCGGAAGCTTAGAAATAGTCAGCGTATATCAGTGACGTTGGTGGATTCCGGTGTGAACTGACCAAGAAATCCTGCTTGGGCAGTCAGTCGGCTGGATGCTTTGGTGGATTCCATATGACACAGTTAGTTGAGTGGGTAACCAGGTGCGTATGTAAAATTTCTGAGCTCCCGGCTTAGCTTCTTAAGGCATTTGCCGCGTTTGGACATGTTGTTTCTGTCGCTGGTTCGAATCCAGCCGAAGCGCAGATTTTTCGCAGTTGAGTCTCTGTTGAATTATCATATCTGTCAAACCACTTGCCAGCAGTACTACGTAAAAGTTGAATAGAGGAAGGGATGAAACTTAATTAATGAACTTCCGTATCTGAACTATAAGAGACAATAACAAGAATTTGCACCTTAAGGCCAAACAGGTGGAAATTATACATAAAATCTAACAACGATTCTGTAGCTGCATCTGATTTCACTTTTCATACGTTCACGTTCCTGCATGTTCGATTTTGCTGAAGTCGTGGACTAATGCTACTTTGACGAATAAATGAGCAAGAAACAGCAAACATGTAATCGTCTTCATTAACAATAACATTACGTCACTGATGCTTAAATGATAGCCAATCATAGGTAGAAGAAGCCGTAGTTTAGAGAAAACGGACGATGGGGGGACAAATCACAACAAATGAGACCACGGTATGTAACTCATACATTAGATATCAAGGAGCCCACACCTAACAAACGAATCACCTGTTCACAACTGATGATAAGGTGATATTTGCAAGGTTCGCTTCGCGAATTTGTTCTAGTTCCTAGAGAAAACAGTAAATACCGAAAACTTTTATACCCACCGTGCTTGAATAGCTCCCACCTCTATCAAAAGGCTGGATAAGTACGCGTTTGCACTTTCGGATACTAATTCATCAATCGTCGATTTTGTGGTTCAGGGCGGTTGTCTGCATCATCTGTTGGTGTTTATTTGACATATCAACCTTAGGTGTACCTTGTACCTTACGTCCTGTCATTTCATTGAGCACAGTGCGTTAACCATTTTTGGTCAGTTGACACAGACTGTTTGCCCTGCACAATATGTCTTATGGTTTTTGTTGTGCCAATAACACAATACTGTCTAGTTTGCTTTTCACCAATAGGTGAAAGATTAGGAACGGATATCACATCAAGTGCTGTGTTTTAACGGTTTCCTGACCCGAAGTTTTGTGAGGTTAACATCGCGTATATTGGCTAAGGTGCAATGATGTTCACGCTGGGAACAATCAACAGAGACGGTAAGTGGGTTGTTAAACCTCTCCGACATCATAAGATTGTGAAACCTCGGACAGACCACAATGTCAAGTTTTTGGTGAATTTTTCATTGATATATACTGATTAGAAATGTAGACTGCTACAATTTGTACCACACTGAAATCTGATAGCCGGTTGTTTTCGAATATCTCTCTAATCTGTTCCCTTTTGAAAGATTCTTCGACTTTGTTAAGGCGCTTCGGTACAGGATATGTAAGTTCGGATATTAATGTGGATGTCTTGTGCTTCCGTTTTATCTTAATCATTAAATGTATGCTACTCCTGCCACTTTGTCTTATATACAGTGACATCCAACTGGCTCAATAAGCCAGATATACCATAACTAACGTAATGGGTACCTTTGAACTTTTTGCTTGAATTTTATGTGCTCTAGTTTTATGCTACCCAGTCTGTTGGTATTCCAGCTAAACGTGTACTTTCATACGCTGTTTACGACAATAACTTCACACAACATGCAAATACAAGATCGGCTTTAATCTTAATGTACATGTGTATGTTTTAGACTCATTGTTATCAGCTTGCTCAGAAAGAATAATCGTAGCCAGAAAATGCAAATATTTGCACAAAAGACTTGTTCTCAGGTTCTTTTGTCCAGCCAACTACAGTACATTGTGCGGTCTTCTTTCTTACAGCAGTTTCGTTAAAGGAGAGTGGACACCACTTTCGGATAGAAAGCTAAGTCGCTCAGTGTCCAACTACAATGAGTCGACGAATTCTCAAAATGATAACTTTAACTGGTTCCACAGGTGTTCTGCGTCTGTAAAAGCACAGTTGTTCAGCTGAGTCAGTGAACATTCTTTGAATAATTTCCTGACTGTTTCGTTGAAAATATCTGTGGTATTTTTCGTCCTAATCGTGCAGTAAAAGAACGCTATTATTTGGTCACAGGACTCTTTGGATTTAAACCCATTCCAATCAGACATGTTGAAGGTTGATTTTGTAATCGCCTTCAACAGCTCAATCTGGTAAATATCCACAGAATGTTTGAAAATGATCTCTAAGTAGAAGTAGGTTATATGATAAGACAGAAACTGGACAACACTCACTAGATACGACACCCGTTTAGAACGATTTATGATACCCATTTTTATATCGACCCCATTCGTCTTTGTTTAGACTCATCAGACTGGAGTTGTCTCACTGGAGGATCGAACTGGCAACCTATTCCGTGTATAGAACTCTACTCATTTTCGTGTATTCACTATTCAGTAGAACCAGAGGCTGACCACATCGACCAGTAATCTGCTTGTTTGTAACTTACGAATACATCCGGTTAGGCTGTTCGACTTATAGCTAATTATAACGTGAAGCCGTGGACATCAATGAAATAAACCGACAGAAATTAGAACAAATAAGTCAATTCTGAAAAGCATAAAGTTGCTTTAGTGAGTAGAGAAATGAGTTGTTTAGCGACCACATTTTGAAAGTGCTGGATTATATACCTGTTGTTTGATGTGCATCCAACCTTATACAGTTTCAGATAACATGTGATACATGGTGTACTGGGTATCGAAAAACTCATTGTACTATACCAGAAAGCCTCAACAAACAACGCAATCTTATCATTTTTCAGTTTGGCAAACTTTGGTTTTTGCATACTGTGTTGAGTTGATACAAATCATGTTTGTTATTATCCTACGATAGACACAACGGTATGAAAGATAGAAATCAGCATCACTTGACTGCATATCGATTCGAAGTATAAAATCAAACACACCCTCCACCGAGTTCCGAAAGATCCAGACGCTCCTGCATCAGTAGTCGATCTGCGATCAACAACCACGTTCTACAGACGCTTGCACATCGGGCCAATTCGATTGGAGTTAGAAAAGAAAATATCTATGACAAAAAGAATTGTCAATCAAACAAGCTTCTGAACGTTATTTTGTATATCATTTGTAGTAGTGAATACCAATATTGTTGGTTATGATTGTGTTGATCGGTCTGCAGTAATCATTAAGAATTTGAAAACACTTCCCGTGTGACGTCTTTACGAGACAACGGAAGGTCTACAATTGTCCATTCTGTCCCACATGTTTGAGGGGCACTTTACTACGAATTACAAAGAATGTTGCAAGTATCATATGTGTATATATATGTATACCCAATAAAAATGAATGGACTCTTAACGGCTGAATGTGGTGGGATAACCGCAGAATTAACACTGGTTTGTTAGGGCAGCATCTGAACACACAGAGTCGGATGGTGCATTTTAACACTACTCTAAACATTGCCTTCGTGCACAAAAATAACATTAAACTTGGGCCACTTTAAACTATATAAACAACTGGGATCAACCAGATGACCAAGCATAAAAACGATCAACTACTTAGGGTTGAGTTTGTAACGTTGTATTGTCTACTTCTGTTGTATCAGTACCCTAACTAACCTGTTGCAGAAATGAGCACCCACCTGTTCTCAGACAGCCTGTTTCATTCTTCCGGTGTTTGCATTATTTTAATTGCAAGCGACCTGGTAGTTTAAGTGAAGATCACCATGACTGGATATATCTTGACAGTAATTTGGCATCCACCAGCTGACTTGCCCTGGAGTTCGAAACAATGGCTCCTCTACGCTTCACTGAACTTTCAAAGACAGAATGTGCAGACTTAACTAATCAAGGCTTATGGTCTAAATTCGGATACTAACATTACAAACAGTAAATTTTAAATCGAAACAACCTCGGCTGCTTAATGTATATTGGAATGGAAAGAAATGTGGCTGACCTTCATTTGTATAACACCAGGAAGTGTTCCAATTCCATCAGCTTGTACTTCGGTGACATGAAAAGCGTCCGTTTTTTCTAATGCTGCGGTAGCGTCTACGGTATCCAGGTTTCCGTCGTCATAGACCAGGGATTCGTCTTCTAATCTCTGTGTTAGTTAATATCGGGGTTATTCACAATACCGTAGCGCAAGCAATGATGCACGTTACTCAAAATCTCACAAAGTTACGTTACTAATACAAATGGTAGTGCTAGTCAGTAGTCCCCTGTTGTTTTGCGCAACATGGGTGTTTCATTCGTGTGCATATGCCTCGACCTAATGTATTTTCTGTATCGTTAAGACAGGGATCCATTATTCATTAATCAGAACCAATATTTGAATAAGGTTCTGAACGGTATCCCGATATTTGATGGAAGACTCTGGAAGCATACGTTTTGAATTTTGTGTGTTTTGTGCCTCATTATTATGAGTGAATCACACATAAGTATACAAATAACCTAACTGAAGTACGAACAAAATATAACGTACAAAACAATCAATATGATAGTTTCTACTGAAAACGAATGCTACCACAGTCTGACTTAGTTCGCCTGGACTAGCTGACTATAACGGTTCCCTCTTAACACAAAACATGGTTTTAATCAGCGGAACAGATATTTCTGGGGAAAGTGAAATGACCTGTGGGTAAAACAAGATCTACTTTCCTATGACTTCTGTTAACTCAGAATGGGTATCACTGTTTGCCAGCATCTTATTTCAGCCATGTCCAGTGAAGTAGTAGTTGGGTGTTTGGTTCTAGTTGGGTCTTCAGTATTAAATAACATTCGGGAACCTAACTCGCCATGTGATTGAACATCGGGTGGGTAATTGAGATACCTGTTCGTTTAACCAAAGGGCATGTGTTCTGTGAAACTGCAGGAAACTATGTGGACCGTACATCATAAATACCGTGCTTCTGTCTTCTGAGAAAGTGAAGTTGTGCGGCCATTGGTTAGTTGCATGCAAAATAGCAAACCTCCACAGGCTGGCTAATGAGGGTGTGGAGGTTACTGATCAGTTCCAATCCATCGGAATTAAGAAAAACGGCAAAACCTAGTCTGGAAACACAGCCGTCGAGCTATACAGGTTTCTTTAACCTGAAGCCACCTTAACCCGAAAGATGTGTCTCATATACGTAGCCAGTTTACTCTAGGCTGACAAATGTGAGTACGGATGATTACAGACATCAAAATCTATCGCCAACACTAAACTTAATCAATCATATGCTTCAGATGACATCAGCAAAAGGAATACAGATGTAGTTGTGATGTAATTTTTCCTCAAGAGACAAACGAGTTCACCAACCAAGATCTAACCAATGAACAATTGTTGACGGTTAGCTTGGTGAAAAGAATGTGCACTCAGGGTTTGCCACACAAGGCTGAATGTTTAGTTCATTGGTGTAGAATTGCGGATGACTACTTGAGGACATGAGGAACAGAAATAAACCAACCAGTTAAAACACTATAATACTTTCATTTTTGTGTATGAAAGCTTTCCGGTTAGGGGATCTCCCAATCCGTTTCACTTACCCGACTGTAGTTGTTGACGGTTAAAATCTGGAAATTGACTGTTTTAGGCTGAACACCAGCGACATTCGACTGCAGCTGTTGCAGCCAAATAAAAGCTTCAGCTAGCCAACTTCATAATACAGCACTGTAATCCAGTCTAGATTTTACCATAACTAATCATCATAGAGCACATCCTCAACTGGATTGGCATTATGACATCAAGTAGTTGAGTTTTATCAAGTCACCACTTATCGATATCAACCTCACCATCGTTACCAATGTCGTCATCTTAAAACCCCTATTCCCACTGATGAACTTGTAGAAGATCAACAATAAAGCGCACGATGTCACATGCAACGTTAGTTTGATTGCATCTCAAATGTCCCGCTTTACGAAGTTGAGATGCGTAATAAATATTGGGTCAAGTGGAGGACAAAATGAATCCTGTCATATATCGGAAGGTAAGCCGAGTGATTGTGAATAAAGTGACTTGATGCGACTGGACTGTATTCGTCGATAAGGAATGCCACATAAGAGTGGGCTCAGAGAAACTTTTAGCCGAATACGAAAGCTGCTGTCAAACATAAGCTGTGTGCAACCTCATTTTTTTCGATTGTTTAGCAAACTTGTGTTTAAGCAATCTAACTGATATCGCTATACAGTGAACCTACCGTATCGGTCATCCTGTTACGACCGTCCTATCCTCAATTTTACGTAGGCTGTTGGTTTGTGAAGTGAAGGCTTTATGCTGTTAATAGTTTGTAAAAAAACATCTGACTTTTGTAATCGTATCTGCCGGCGTATTTCGTTTTTAAACAGACAGGTTCAATATGGTTGATTTTAACAAAGTGATTTCTTCACAAAATCTGAACTTCTTCTCGTAATCGCGGTTGCTGAAAACCTACATCCGTTCGAATTATGAGTGGTTTAATCACGATGTAGATTTTGAATTCGTGCAATACCAGTTAATCTAACGTATGGATAGTAAACGTTGTGCATACAACTGGATTATTTGGCTAATGAACTACTGACAATTTGAACTGTCAAATAAGCGCTAGTCATGCAACATGCCAGGGAGTAGAAGACGTCTTCGACATCCGTCTTGAGAAAACTTGAGTCACTTCTACTCTCGCATTCATAAACGTTTACTCTGTTTAGTTCAATTTCCTAAGGTACCGATCTGTCAGTAAAACATTCTTCTTCGGCCTGTCTACTTCTCATTATTTTACTGTACTTCTTCAAGTTGAAGCCGGGAAAAGATCGTTTAAACTTTAATGGATTAAGTATATCATATTCAGTCATATTCAATTTCGAGGACTTAATTGACAAAGTGCATGCAACCTAACTGATTGGTTGTATTATCGCTTATAAAATAAACTAGTTATAGTAGATCGGATTTTTTTAAATAGGCAATAGCAACTGATGAGGCTGGTGGGTTTTTGTCAAAAACGACTCATCTGAATTAGATGGAAAGCTGGCAAATCGGTGTTTATTAAACTTCCAACAGGTCTTCTATTCTTACTTCTAATCGGGGCTTGTTTATCACCGCCTGGCTGTACGGGAGTCAAACAGATGTACGAACCACCGACTTTTATGAGGATGACAACTCGTTTCCAGTACAATTGTCAGATTTTGATATAAATCACAGTGCTGCATATAACAAGAAGGCTTGATTTGGTTGACCAGTTTCTCCACTAGTAGCTCTGGTTTTCGGACAGTCTGTCCCGAGAAGAATCTCTCTACTGTTCGAATAATGTAACATCTACCATTTTACAGAGATTCTTCAAATCATGAAAACTTCACAATTTTCTTCAATAAGTTATATGCTCAAAATGTGATGGGTATTTGATACTTCATTTTATTCTTGATATGGTGTGTGCTTATGACAGAGTGCCCAGTCAGCAGTTCACAGCCATTGCTAAGTGCGGTAACTTCAGTGCACTGTGTGACATGCGTGAACTGTTCTTTGAATGCATGTCAAAAATAGAGTTTGATCCATAAGTAACTAGCGTAAGTAGATTAGCACGTATGATGCTTAAACTGGCTGAAGTTGAGAAGGGAGTCAGTAAGGTCGCCACAGACTGTCTACCACAGAGCACTCAGAGATATTCTTATTATTGCGCAATAGGTTGCAGCGGTCCCGCAGATTATGCACACAATTTAGTTTGCCTTCACACCCTCACACAAGGCAATCTCTGCTGTCACGAACTACGTTCTTTGTGACTGTTACCGCTATAATGAAACAGGGAGGGTAGCCTTCATTCGGAATACAAAATAATGTGATGAAGCACAAGCAGAACTTCTTGACGTTCAGTTGGAAAGCTTCTTGGTATCCGGTTCACAGTAATTTCTTCTCACCTCTTCTATGGGGTTAATTTAAATCCTTTTATTCTAAATCTACTTCCCTGTGAATTCACTTATTGAGTTAAATTGAAAGCCTAATATCTAAAAACGTTTGTCTTGATGTTCTGATAAAATGGTTAGAGGAAACTCAGTCTTTGAACCAACTTAATTGAACCGTTTCTCGGGGGAGCTGTCAGAACAACGTATTAATCTGATGCGTAATGCGGAGTAACACGACAAACTGGGCAAAACAATATCGATACGAAAATCAGTTAACAAATCAAAGTTACCGTAAGGTTATTCCTATTCTTGTGAGATTCCTCAACCACCCGTTGCCATGCTTTGAAATACAGGCGGAAAATTTGTTCATCCGAAACATGACCAAGAAGCGAACTGGCCACTACGTAGAAAGTGTAACAAATCAATGATGAATTTTATAACATATCAGAAATGAACAACTCTAATTATTACTCGGCATTTGAGTATTTTAATTGTTGTTGGTCGAAATCTTCCACATTTGATCGCGAATTTCGCGATCACCTAAATTTTCCATTCAGTTATTACCACAAAAGCATTAGACTCGAAATATGGACTTGTATGGACCTCACAGGTAATACCTGGGTGAAGATGCGCCGGTGTCTACGTTGGATCGTTGGTGTCAGATAGTACCAACGAGAAGGCAACGAAAAGGTTAGGTTTGATGGTCAACTGAGTTTAAATATAATTTTTCTTATCTCCTGTTGTGGCTACGTAACTCACCTAGTAGGGTGCCCGCAGCATCTCTGTATGATGTACCTGTCTTTCGGTCCAGTCCACTCAAAGTCCAGAATATTTGCAATCTGGTCTCTGCTAAATTCATTGTGATCGGGACTTTATAGTACACGGGAATTTTCTATTGTTATTGAAGCTGATGAACAGTGAATTGATCACAGATCGTGATGGTGAACAGCTTAACATTGCTTGTGCGCGCGTAGAAACTAAAGGTCAGATGTCATCGTCGGGACGACCAGGGACTAGACCCCATTATTGCAAATGTATAAATGCACTTTGTGTGACGTGTCACCAAGGAGAATGTGGGTGCACTACAGCCAGGGATATGGGTAGACAGCAGCCTTACAAACAGTGTTTGAGTTCGTCATCTTATATTTTTTCATACCTGTAATGGATATCTTGCAATAAACACCTTCCCAAGTTAAGCGTCTTTTGCGGTCACAACGTAGCGAACATATCTTTCTTTCCAAAAATTGGAACTCAAGCCTGGGTCTTATGTTTAATGTTAGAGCAAGATATTCTCTTCGGTATGTAAGCTGTTCCTGAGTGCTTCTGGTTGCAAATACTGTGGCTGCATGAAATGCAAACAGTGCGAAACTACTGGGAGCTACATAGTCCATTTGTGACATTTTGTGTAATATGACCGCTGTATGTCTTGGACTTGAACCGTCTTCATTTACCAAGCCACTGATATTCGTATTAATTCACACACGTTCAGTGGCACCAGCGGGTAGGCAAAAACGTCCTTCCGAGGCGGTACTGAATGTTAGGAATCAAGTCGTTCTATTCTGTCTGCCATTAAGAATGTACAAACTAAAGTGATTGAACAGTGTACTAAAGGTATGAAGTAAACGTCCTCATCCATCAAACATTCTTTGCCCATCTCCCAGGTGGTTGGCGCGCAAACAGTGGCTTGGTGTTGAACAGCCAGACGAATTTTAGGTAAGGCAGATTTTCCCTTTAGTCTCAAGTCCTCCAAACCCATGAAATCGGTAGCTCAGTATTATTGTAAAATGGAGGTAGATTAGCATGTTAGTGGGAATTTCGCCGTCGTTTGAAATAATACTAGCGTGTGCAACTAATGAGACGGACCGGTGAAAGCCAAAACACTGATACTTCATCCCTAGTTATAACTCTGTTGTTTGTTCGTAAATTGTGGCATTGGGATGTTAAACATTTGAGTATACACAATAGATATTGTAAACCCTACTTCTTTCATTACTTCATCTACAAACTAAGGCTCATATTTTCCTAGTTTCTAGTGTTTGTGTAGAAGATAAGCATTAATGACAGCCAGTAGTTTACTGATATCAAGTTTATTGATAATCAGTGACTGGTGGTGGTATGAGACGAAATTTCAGTGCTTGCCACAAGTTCACATGTCTGGGGAAAATGAACAGAACCGTCCAAACAAAGTTAATGCGGCAAGTTCACTCATTTTTTTGTTTTTTGCCTGGCTTACTGGTTCGTTGATTGGTTCTCATTCTCGAAATAAGCTGGGACTGACTGGAGACTTTGTTTGGTTTGTCGCATAAGTACAACATTGAAAATGGATCATGGTAAAACATAATCTAAATTTGTGGTCCAGGAAAGTGCCGAGGACTGATATTATTTTGTGATTAGTTGCAGGAAAAGTATTATCAGGGAGCGCCTAGTAGAAAATTTTGGTTAGGAAATAATATACTCAATTGTTTAGTTGCGGTCAACAATACGATCCACTACGCACACAGCAATGTCCACAGCACCAATGGTAAAGGTGCTCAGCGAAAATTCAATGTAACGATGCACATTAGAATAAAATCTGTGTTAGTGTTTATTCAAAAAAGACTGCACATTGTGGTGGGCTAGCCGAAATGCCTATCCGAATGCGCAAGCTGTGATCAAGTGGGTGTGATGTTCAATTTTGAATGGATTTGGTTGTAAAGCGTGTATAATTATTCGGCTGTACATCGCCGATATAGAAGACTCATGTACGCTTTTGAAAACTATTTCAACATTCAACAGCTTGCCGAAAAAATGTTCAGGTTTTCGCAGAGATGAGAAGATGCATTGACTGTCTCATACTTAACCTATTGAGTGGTTAAAAAATCTGAGACACTTACTAGCCAGTCGATTATTCACACGATTTGTCCACTCCCTCCAGCGATACATAGCACAGTACAATTTTCGAAAAGACCAGTTTTCTCTAGCTGCTCCATGAAGTCTCTTCAAGAAGGTCCTTTTGGCTTTCTTGACCGTGACGAACAACTTCCAAGCACTTGATCAAACAGAAATAACATGTTTTGAAAAGCACTGTCCAATATATTCCAATATGATAATTGAAATAATTAAACTTATTTTGGTAATATTTAAGACCAATTTTGCTTCTGGAAGTTGTGACAAACAGCCATTAACAAAAACTTCAAAATTGAAAGCGAAGATGTAAACGTAAGCCCATATATGTACTAGATATCCATGATTTAGCATGACGATAAATCATTTGGTAGAGCCTCTTCGTTTGTGCATATTAGACTGACATAAGTTAGGTGGACAATAACGTTTCAGCTGTTTTTGAGATGAATGGCGTGTTGATGTATTGCCAAGCAAACTTTTATTTTGTGTAAGTTCTATTAGCCGTTTTCAAGGGATGTTCCAAACCTGACGAAGCCTGCTTACTCTGTTTGTTGGATTAACATCGAGTCACGTGGCCGATCAATTATTGTGCTCAATTTGGACCGTGTTTCCCCAATGTGAGATGCATATAGTAAAGAATTCCACAAGCATTAGCATCGCCCTGGTTGGAACAGAATCAGCATTAAAGTGTTCGCTTGTGTTCAGGTTTGATTGAGCAAATACCATGTGGAGATGTGCATAGTGTTCCAACAGAAACGACACAGCAGTAAATGGTTTGTCACGGAACACCGTGGATAAACTTCTTGAATGGGTTATTTTTTTGTTGTTAGTAATGGAAGCCTCAAGTAACTGTCAGATTGTTTCTTGAGATAAAAAAATGCAACAATTTTCGGACCGGTATTATTGTTGTTTTGTATTGCAGCTGGTACGAGTACAGGCAAGGGTTCAACCACCTTGCGGACTCTATGTTGTGTTTTTACTCAGTAACAGACCGTAAAATCCGAAATGTATAGTTGTTATAGAGTCTGAGAAATTCTAATGTATGTTAACACTCTGGCTAGACCTGATTAAGTGTTATGAAACAGGTCTGATTAAAAGTTGTCTGGGGGCTCAACAGATGTGCCGCGTTGTGTTCCGTACTTAATTTATACTAAACAGGATCCCCTACTACTCACCAGTATTAAGGTAAGGCCTGTATATTTTTGCGCGCTTCTCAAAAGGACATTAAATTAAATATTCTACAAGTTATTTGGTTGAAAAGCTTCAGATAGTCATCCGTCGATGGATTAAATGTTCAATTTCCTGCATTCTATAGATCGCACTGGTTTAATCGTTTTTATCTCACCTATTTGACCAACGTAACTATTTTGAAGGCAACACAAACTGAATTCATTTCATAAGTAGTGTGAATGAATACGGAATTTGTTTACTGTAGGGTTCTGAAATGGCATTTATTTTACACCGATTATGTTTGGCACCAAAATGTTTCTCGCAAAGTTGAACATCATGAAGACATGACCGACAAGCTATAACATATACGAAATGAGCGTACCATCATTTCATGCAATTGTTATTCACTGACGTCCGTTAGCGTTCTCTGCTCCACCAGGTGTGGAGTATATTAATCAGTTCCCCATCAATGAAGACAATATGTATTCCTTCAAGTTTCAGCTTCCTTGTTTTTCATTTGTATGCTTAGTGTACACCTTTACATTGAACTTATGAACATAATGTAGATATTATCCGATTGTGTGACATTGTTGCTTTTCACTTCGTCAATTCTTTCAAGACGAAAAGTTGTTGATGAGTAACAACTTTAATTTCACTTCACCCGTGCATGCACGCACGCATTACGGTGTGTACCACTTGGGTTTTTCTGTTCCATACAGGAAAAGTGTATATATATATAAAGCTGCTTGAAATGCGCACAGACTTACAATCCATTGCGGAAACAGCTTGTACGATGTTTTCCTTTGGTCAATGTCATTAAAAAATACCGAATCTCTGATGTTGCAACGGGTGTTCACTCACGGTTAGTAGGTTGGAAACATAGTCATCCTATTTTTCAAACCAATGAAGCCGGATTTCATGATTACCGTTGGAGACATTGTGAAGAAATGTAATGATAAAAGTGGAAAGCAGTTCTTCGCTCGATTCAATCAGGTGTGCAATACATCTTGACTGATGACATGTTGCTAGAAGGATATGCCAATATTGCAAACAACTGAACTGAGAAAACACGTCGCCATGAAACGGACAACAATTTGCTGTCGCGCGTGGTAACTTGTGACTGTTCTACTATTAAAGCCAGTGTTGGTCACTGAATCGATCCCACATCATCTACAAGTCCAGTAATCTGGAATGAACATTGTTAACGTTTTAGACTGTTCATTTGATGTTTGTTTAGCAAAAGCTCAGTGTAAAGCACACCATTTTGCATACCGTATAATTATTCTAAGACTTTCTAACACACATACTATTACATACGCGACACACGAGACAAACATACTACTTTCAAATGGCAACTAATCCTAAACACCTTCAATTGAGAGTCAGGTGTAGGTTAACTTGTGAAAGTGGGTCGCCGAAGGCTGGACCGTTTATTTTGGTTGAGCAATCTACTTGACATACTTGGAACAATTTGCTTCTCAGTTAACCTGAAACAAACTCTTGGGAACACGCAAAACTCCTACTGTTCTTGGAAGTACCAAATCTTACAATCCGATCACTCATGGGCATGTACTCAGTTTGAAACGTCAGAAGAAAGTTGCAGAAGTTGTAACGTTGACTGACAAACATGAAACTAATCGCTAGCAAAGTAGCTGCAACGTCAGTACAAACTGTTTTGGACACACAGATGTTTAAATGTCGAAGTTTTAACAAACTGGAAAAAGTCAAACTCACTTGAAACATTTCTTCAGGATAGTCTGATTGAATGCCATGCACGCGGCTGCAAACATTTCGGATGTGGGCTAAAAACGAATGAATCGCTGAAAAGATTCACTAGTGAGTGTGGGCTGGATGTCATAAACTCAGATAGTTTGTTGACAAAAAGTTATTTTAAACGACACAAGCCATTACTCATTTGAACCTGCTGTTTGCTAAAGACTTTCATCAGAACTAGACAGCTGCTAAGTAGGGGATCAAAAAGAGTTTCCCTGGTTCCTTAATGGTTCAAGTCTTATATTGTTGTCTGTACCCATACAATTGCTGAGTTTGTTTTGTACGCTTTTTTGTCTGTTGTTAGACTTGACATACTGTTCTTTTACATCACTTCCGATCGCCGAAGGATGGGCAAACCCACCAAACCATCCTGTCCTGCTTATGTCAATTTATAAACGCATGATGAAGAAAGAATCGGTCAGATGTATGACAGACTCTCATACCTCACTTCTTGCTAGTAAACTATAGTTACGAGTTGTAGAATTTTTTGGATGACACACACTTCAGCCCGATGCTTAAGCCCCACTAAATTTCTTCTGAGTGCGACAGATTATACATGTTTGATAATTATTATGTACTTCGGCCACTTTCAGGGCTATTTAAGTGGTACAAATGAAAACTGAAACCGCTTCTAATTTTTCCAATTATGATGCAGCGGTTGATTGTATCAAGCATGTCGTCTAACACAGCCACTGTAAACCGATTTTGAATGCAGGCGTGTTGTAGTGTGCTGAAACTTTAAATTGTGGAGCTCGTAGATGCTACATGTATGTGTTACTTCATCTTGTTTATCTAACACGACTGCGGATTTCTTCTCACTAAAACTAAAGAAAGCAGCATTTTAAAATAGACGTGGTATTTATCGGATGTTCTTGAGCAGGAACTACCAGAAAGGACGTGTGACCCGATGTGATTCAGTGGTATTAATGATGAAGCAGTGAGCAAAACTAACTGATGTATTGAAAAAGATTGTTATTTTACGCTAAACACAGTGCTGCAAAATAGAAAGGAGACTGAACGACGAGGTGTAAAAGTCGTTACGCTTTCAATGTTAACTGAAATAGGCCACATTTAAAATGTGTCGGTAAATGTCATGCATAGCTGAACTGATCTCAGTGGATGTAATATTAGAAAACATAGATTGCAGTCTAAGAGTGCCATTTCAAAACTACCAGTCATTTTGTACACTTTTCAAATATCAACCAATATACTTAACGATAACAATAGAGTCAAGGTGACAATTCCTTGTTTGAAACCGATTGACTGACCTGTAGTAGCATATCAGCTTTTGAAATCTACAAAAAAGAGGTGTAACAATTTAATCGCAACCGAGACGTCATAATGCACTCGACATAGTGTACAAATATAAGAATAAGATAAAATCTCAAGCAGGTCAACTACTGTACCGATGTATTACTTCGGCAGTTATCTTCAGCTGAGATGTTAATGTATTTTTCTGGCAATTCTCAAGATAGTTCACCTTGTGAAGAAACTCTCCCAGATGTATGAATTGACACTCTTTCTGCTATAAACTGAAGCCACTAATCGCCCGTCTACCACCCCTGTTAAGTATGATGGTTCACAGTTAACAGTTACCATTTTTGCCTGTGCATATAAGTAAAGATAATTAACCTGTTCACCTATTATTTTGCAGTTGTTTTTTCTCTCGTTTTATGCTTGATAACGTGGTTTGTTTCCGTTTCTAGTTACTAATCACGCATATGTGACTAACTAGTGAAGGTCGCATTACTGCATTACATTCTGTGACAGGTTAACAGAGAACATGGGATTTGTCCTCGGTTCAAGGATCCACCCACTTCTTGTGAACATCCCCCAGCGAGTTTGGGTCAACTCAACGGATTTGTGTTTTATATTATCGTAATACATGCCAAGCATAAGGTCATTCACGTACTAAATCGACGTAAGTGTCATCAACCTATTATCTCAACTAAGGAGTTCTCGTGTTCACATAATTGTTTGCATCTGATCTGGCAGGTTCTATTAACACGACTCTTGCAGCGATTGTCCTAAACCAATCATTCAATTTGCCACCATATTTGTTTGTCTGCACTATGTAATGTTGTTACTCACAGTTACCCCGGTGACGTTTGATGCCTACAATTTATTAACGTAGGCTGGATGCTTACAAGTGGCTCTGCATGTTAAGATGCCCATAATGAGCTGACGATAAGTATGCTTCTCTGGTCCTGTTCATCTACCGGATCATTTGCTATGGCTTTTATTAACCCCGCTTGTCAAACTCATTGTGCCAAATTGATACACACTATAAATAGCTGTTTACTGGAGATAAATCTAAAAAGTGCTACATTTTTTCTAGAAGATTGTACAATAATTTGACCCAGCAAGTAATTCAATGCAGATCAGGTCAGTTGAATATGTTCTTAAAGACTGAACCAAAAAGTTTGAATCTGGTGGGTGTTGGAACAATCGATTACGTCTTAAGCTGTGACGAAAACCATCGCTGTACGTGCAAGTGTAGGCTTAATCCATAAAATGTATCACACTAGACCGCAACAGACCATACTTAAGAGAGTGTGAATTAAGATAATGTGAAATAATGTGTTACCTACACGGCAGTTTTGTAATTAGGTTCAGCTGAATTTGTGAAGTTGAAACTACCGGTGGAAATACGAAGGAAGAAATTCTCGCTGATTGATTACCTCCAGATTTTCGTAGATTCAAAGTGAATCTTATAAATAGGTACGGAGCACAATTTGCCATAGGATCAAAAGCATGATTATTGCGGATATGCAATTCAAACACGAAAGAGTAACAAAGCTAAAATTCCTTTTAAACGATAAAGATACAACCAGAAACTAATAACCTACCTACGTTAAATGACATTTTATAACGTCCGCGGAGAGATAAATGTATACTTAATTAAAGTTGATTTGGTAAAACAATTGATTTTTCGAAGATCCACGTAGCGTCGTTAAGAAAAAGAGGTGTACTGTGAATAGAGTAAACAATTTGACAAGTTACATTGCTTAGATCAAAATGTTGATATCATATGTAGATAAAATATTGGACACCGTTTGGAAAACAAAGATGCCGAGATAGTCAGTTATTTGAAATGACGTCATTTGAATTCTTTGTGGAAAAGTATGGCATCCTGCCTGTCACCATCCAAACAGCAACACAGTCACTACTTAAATTACCATATCGCCGTCATATCTACTAAATTCTAAAGTATCTTTCTCGAAAGACAGTCTTTCTACACGATGCCCTTTAGGGCGACTTCCAGATACCGCATAATAGAAGGCTGTGTTGCGAAGAGTTTGAGTTGTCTCACTTTTTACCTGCTCGTGACGTAGTTGAAACCTAATAATTCTACTTTGCTCCGTATGCAAACTGTTCACAACACACCTGAGACACTCATGAGCGGCGTGGCTCCACTCAATGACACACTTTCACTTATCCAAATTCAACTTAAATTTCATATCATATTTCCACTAGATAGTTTATTCTTTGACTCAGAACTTCTAGGGTCATCGTAGATGAAAGCAGTGGCTTGTCGTACAATATCACCGGTGAATTTATGAATATATTAGAATATTCATTTATTTCCACACGCATGTAATATTTTTCATGTCATAATGTAACCTCTTGCCACTGGAAGGATAGTGCTCTGGTGAAGTGCCATAGAAAACGTATTTGGACAGTATATTAATGACAACTTTGAGACCATGGGTTCAAGCACACCAGGCCCCGGCTTATTATCGATGCTATCGTTCATACTGACTTGATCGAGTGAGATTGAGACGCATGCTTTCACAAATGCACTGAACGTCTCATACTGAAATGTCGTCGGAGTGGCCACGGCAACAAGATGACAGCGAATGCATTGAGCTTATTTAGATTTACTCGTTTGTTTCCATTTTCCTCATACATGTCAGAGATTGTAAGAGCTGGTTCTCATGCCTCTTTTGTTCTTAATTAGTTGTGATTTTACTAAATTTTTCCATTTTTAACGCATTCCTAAATTAATTACCGCGCCTGTATTCTTGTTTGACTTGAGGTGCATATTCAGATATTTTAGAATAGATAAGAATCGTTGTCGTTGTGCCGCGTTTTTGGCTTAGATTCACTAAAGCCTACATCAAAACCAGTAAACTCTTTTATCCAGTGTGTTTCAGTTTTTACCTGTATTATCAGTCTATTTTTTAAAAATGTCAGTAAAATAGAGTATTTCATTTTATCTTATCGTGAATGTTAAATTCAGTCTGGCTACTTGTTTATTAAATCACTATGGTTTGCCTTAGCACAATGGCTTCCATTTTTGGGTGTCTTGGTGTTCGGTCTTCGGAGTTACACTGATTATGCTGATTAGGTATATAGCTGCAAATAGTTTTTCACGAACCACCGGTGTTAATTTATACATATAGACAGGGTTTTGCTAGTTTCCCTCACTGTAACAAATTGATTTGGACATGGACGAGATTAATAATAAACTCGGGACGAAGTTATGGAGAAAGCGGACTGATTTAGCTAAGTTTTTTGTTCTTTGTTCTGGAACGGTGTATGTGCGGACAATGCTTGGTAAATCGGTATTGTTCAAGCTTTTTCAACTCATTCATTCATGAGCACATTATGCTTGGAGTAATTACTCAGATATCAACAATTACTGCGACAAGTTTTATGGACGTCTGATATATTCTAGATAATGCAGGAAAGTCAGCAGTAAGTCTTTTTACTTCGTTTCAACTTTTCACTGCACTGTCATGACAAGCTGTGAACAAGCTTTACATCAACAGTAATCAGTGGCTTTATTCACCTTTCAGGGTAGTGTGTGGTATGCTAACTAATGTTTTGATAACACACTATGATCGTAGGTCTAGTAGTCTTCAGAATTTTTGAGCTGGGCTGAGCCTATGACTACATTTTGAAGCTTTGATTCCATGGAAAACCAGTCGTCCTGTAATTAATCAAGACGAGTTTGTCAGTACATTACCTTGTAAAATGACGGCTCCATAAGTTTTTGTCATAGTGACATGGAAGTGTTGGATCTTTATAACGTGGTCTGTCATATTTCAACCTCCAGTCATGACTGTCACTTCATCCAGACCGGCTAATGAAACGCATCTTCATGCTACACCGACATTTTATGACTAATTCATTGATAGAGGAAGAGTTGTGCCTTTCAAATGTAACGCAAGTGGCGAATCGAAACATCCCGTTATTTCAACCTGAACATCTTTTGTTAACTTTGGCAATGTACCGATGATCAGTTTGTAAAACATAATGCTCGTTTTATCCTAAATCTCACCGAATTTGCTGTTGACTCAGTAATACCACTTCCATAAACAACAAGTTAGATTTTTGTGGTGTATGTTTTACGATTTCCGCCAAAACTCTCTGGTGGAGGGTTGATTTTCATGTTTTCAAACATCTGACTCTGGTGTATGACGACCGGATTATTAGATGTCTTGCCTCTTCCGTTAAGAAATCTGAGCGTCTGTCTTTATTACTTTCACCGTGAAGTTTTACTTAATTGGTAGAGACACACAGTACAGTCTGAAAGTTTGGCAGTAGAAGGATCCGCCGAAGATTCGGACATAGTTGTGGAAATGTGATAATGCTTCATGGTTTCATTTGTTGCAAAGTATTGCTTCCCGGTATAACAGGAAGCGTGTAGTTATGAGTCCGGATATTGAGCTCGCAGCATTACCTGCTACACGGACGTTGCTTATAGTAATCAGTCGTAAATTTTGTGTAATGTATGGATTTGCAACCACCAGAACAATGTATAACTAACGAAAGGTATAAGTGCGCGATGTATGTGACTGGTATCATTCAGCTTCATTGCGACCAGTTTTGACCTACTGATGAGTGAAACTAATATAGACACAATTCGACAGAATAGTTGTAAATGTTCCGGTCAGCAGCGATTTGAGACAGTGCAGACAGAAAACCATAGCCCATACCAGTCAGTCGGCGAACGCAACTGACAAACTGTCTTGGGTGCACATATGATGATAGTTCGCCAAGATGACAAATAAATCGCGGATTATATATTTTAGTCCTTTTGAATCAAAGACGTAAAAGATGAACACCTAAAACTACTTGGGAAAATAAATGTCGTACGTGTTATTGATTAGAGCTGTATATTTGGAAACAGCCTTTTCTAAACGCTTTCATCAGGATTGCTTGAATACAGAAAAACAATCTCACGACTTAGATCACTTACATATTCAAATTTCGGGTTTCCAAACAATGCCTGCATCATCTCCTGATTAACGAAAGGATGCTTCGGCTTCATGTTCGGATCAATAAAAGTATCCCTGCATGGAATGACCAATAATGAATATTACAAGATAGGAGATGACATTAATGTCATAAGCTTTATATTACAGACCGTAATTTGTAAAACGATGATTCACATCAGTGATGAGAAAATACAAAATGTTAAAACGAGGAAAAAGTGAACAAAGGTATTTCGTCTAGCTACTGAGGGTCCAATCAAAATACGGGACAGACGGAGTTGTTCAGTCTTACATACTTCAAAGAAACGAGTAAGCTGAACGTCTGATACGTGAACTCGGTATGTGACAGGATGAATTCAATCGTTTCAGAAGGAAAGATTAGGAAAGTGAACACTAAAGCTGTATTTGATAATATGCAAATATTTTGATAAAATGTTTTGATAGGTGAATAGGTGTTAATGGACTAGAAATGTTTGAATTTATCGGATATGGAGATCATTCGTACGAATACTAGTCAGCCGAAAGAGTTAACGTTGCACATAATGTGAGTGAAAGCAAGTGTACAAAAATTTTAACGATCAGCTTTTCAAGAATTCACAAGCAGTAACGTCATTACCCATAAAAAGTGCGGTATTAGAAATTCATAAATAACTGGGGTGTATTTGTTCACCCCAGTAGATTTGAGGCCGAACATGTGACCGTACATTTCACATCAACGCAGTAGAACAGTTTGGACAAATTTTGCGCTAGATGAACAAATTGGCCATTATATCGCTGAAATGAGAGCTCTCAGGCTGGGGAATGATACATCTTGATATTATTAAAGAATAACAAATTAATTTCAAGATGAACTGTAGAGGAAATTATTACAAAAAACAACATACAAACCACGATGAAACTGTTAGTGGGTTAATATGCCTGTTAAAACAATACTGCCCATGCAGTTTGAACAAAGCGCGTTTATTGAACAAGTCGTGTTGGAAGGGTTATGTATAAGGATAACAACTAAGGTGTGGCTTTTTTGAAGAGATTTGCCCTGATTGTTAAAACTTCTCGAAGTCTGGTTCTTGTAGCGTACAAATCGACAATGAATAATAGACCAAGAGATCAAAGGCTTCACCTGTAGGACAGACGATTATTCAAGATGTTTCACACCCATCTTATGCCACCAGCTTTGCTAGTGGGACAGTGGCAGTCATATTCTGAAGGCATATGTTTCATCAATGACCACCTAAGCGTCCCCCAGCAATAGTTAATTTGGTCGTGTTAATAATACATACCAGTTACTTCTGACGCCTGGCAATATACACATAGCTCGGTGAGCCCATCTTATCGAGCTATAAAGCTGAAGTGTATTGGGCTCGTAAAATTACTGATAATAACCGACGTCTGTAATTGTTGCGGTTGCGTATTTGTCACAAGTTAGTAAGGCTCCTTAAAATTTGTAGGCGGAAGACGAAAACCTTGTAGTATAAATCTAATGGTCGACGTCAAACTGTAAACCAATTTTTGGGCAAAACGTAATGTTTAAATTGGGAACATATGGCAGAATTGGTGTATATATTTTTGGTGAGTGGTAGGGGATTTGGTTTATTTCAAGTTGAACATCACCCAAAATTGATCGCAGCTGTCGCATTCTCATAGACTTTCCAGTCGGCCCCTTTCGAAAAGAAGCACTAGACTCGAGTTTCGCTCTCATTAGAGCTCGCCAGTAGTGCATATCATCGTCACTGCCGGGACTTGAGCCACGGACATCCTGTTCATGAGGCAACCGTGTTTACCACTGGTTCAATTCCCGGCAGTGGCGATGATATGCACTATTGACGAGCTCTAATGAGAGCGAAACTCGAGTCTAGTGCTTCTTATCGAAAGGGGCCGACTGGAATGTCTATGAGAATGCGACAGCTGCAATAAATTTTGGGTGATGTTCAACTTGAAATAATAAGAGACTGTCGACGGTACTC